>CM042016.1:20385206-20462706 GCA_023525715.1 Cichorium intybus | reverse complement strand
GCAAATGCCTCATGCAAGTGAGGCCGTCAAGAATGTCGTCACCATCATTGGTGCGTAAACTCCAAATTATACAAGCGTGACTTGTCAAAAGAGAGGTTCAATGAACCCAAATATTACAAGCATTGGTTGCCAAAATATAGGTGCAATGGCCTTAAATCATACAAAGACATGGCTTGCTAAAACAATAGGTATAATAAACCCAACTCTAAAGTGTCTCCAAAGTGTCTAGACCACACAAGTTTAAACTTATCCTAAGTGGATCCATATAATCATGTTTAACTCTTTATGAAAATCATTTCATGAATGCACACGTATTACATATAGTATACACATAGAATGTGCACATAGAGGTTTAGCAATAAGAAAGTTCAAAGTACAATATATAGTAAGAGACATGTGTTCTTAAGTAATGACCTCACCTTAAAACTATGTATGCTAACATCCAACAAGCTTCTTAAAGTGTAAGAAAGACTCATGAACAACTACATATGTATAATTATGTAAAATACCATAACTAGGTAACATTAGATACTCTATTTAGGGTCACAAAACTTAATGGCACTCATTAACCTCTTAACTTATCATATATGACCTTAATAAAGCAATGGGGGCACCTAAATTCCTCCAAACTCAATATAGACCAAATAAATTCCTATGGTACTATAGAAAGTTATCCGGTTGAACTAAATGTGTATGCTTGCATTAACATGTGAATTCCCAAAAACAACAACTTTCTTTGCTTTATTAGATCTAACACTTTTAACACCAATTTTGGTGACTTTTAATGCTTGTAATAAGTCCAAAAAATCTATTTAATCATGTGATAACATTCCTATATCATTAGTAACTTTCCCAAATCATGTATTAAATTAATCATCTTATAAACTTCTTTTTGGTGCTTTTAAAAACTCAATGATAATTACTAGATTGGATTTTCACACATGATTTGCATTAATGATGATACAAGTTAACTCCTAATCATGTTACAACTTGGTAACATGTTCACTTTCCTAAATCTGATGAATGCATGGGTATTTTTTTCAAAATCGAGCTTAGAACCATATTAAAATATAAAACCCCCACTTTCAATCAAATTGACGGATTCAACACCATGATTTGGATCTAAACCTATTTAAATTGCATCCAAAACACAACACTAAACATAATCCACACTTATAAAATTGAACTCCATTTAGTTCTATCGATGAATTCATGAAGTTAGGATTTCAAACCACCAAAAACTTCATAAACTCATTTCTTTTATTATAGAGATGAACTTACATCATTGAATTAATGTTCCAAAATTTCGAATTCAACAGTAAACTTGATCTAATCATGAAGTCCATCATAGAATTCATATTTGAGGAGGCGATTGAAGTTTCTCAACTAGAGCTTCATCTTCATCTTCCAAATGGTAATTTCTCTCTCGAACCGATTTTTCCCTATCTTCTCTAAGTCTCATAATCTCACAAATGAAGAGAGAAAGAGATTTGACAGGCCTTGGATCTCATCTTTCCATATTTGGCTACTTTGGTCCCTCAACTTCTTAAATTTAGACGTTGATCTCAAAATGACATTCAATAACTTTTTTAACTCCTAAGCTCTAAATTAAGTCGAAAAATGTTATTATCTTACCACTTTAAGTCCAAAACCAAGTTCACTAAGCAAGTTAAAGTCATGCTTAAGTTTCCGTAATTGGAAGAATTAGCCCTAGGCTATATTCTAATTTTAGATATAACATTAAGATGGTTTTGTAATAACATTTCTAGTGTTAAATCTTTTAATGCAACCTTAAATGATAAGATTTTCACAACTAAATATATATCCTTAATTAAATGAGTTTCGTCAAGTATCATTCCTTAATTTCCATATCAAATATTTTCATCACAACTTTCATCTGATAGTCGCTTAAACTTTAAATTGAATAAATTTAACTTAAACAAATTTTAAATTATTATATTCAATTATCTTTATTTAATTTACTTTATAAATAAATTTATTTTATATATTAATTCAGCTAAGGGTTAAAAAATTTAGCACCAAATTGCGGGTTTTACACCTTAATCATTTGGGCGTTTCTATTTTAAGTTCTCGAAGGAAAACAATTTTAGTTCACGTAATCGTACGAAACCTACTTCACTTTGTTAATCATGTGTTGTAGTAAACAAATATAGTTGCCATTATATGATTTATCTTCATTTATAATTTTTCCTTTTTACGTTATACATAGTGACATATGAACCTCGCGTGTCTTATGTTTTGGGGAACATAGTTATTGTCATTTTCCTAGACGATTATTCCAATTTACTTGGACATTTGCACTTTGCAAAAAACCACATCCGATTTTTCTAGCATTTATCAAATTTATACAAACTCATTTTGCTAAAAACATTAAATCCATTAAGTGTGACAATGATATGGAATACAATAATTCATATTTTCACAACTTTTGTTTGTTTAATTGCATGGTTATTTTTCTTGTGCCCACACCTCCTCCTAAGGGTGGGGGAGTAATCAATTTTGAACCCATTCATCCCAATTGTTACATAGCTTTTTCTCTCTCCTCTCACTTCCATCTTTCATCATCCCACTCCATCCCAAACTCATGGAACCAGTTCCCACCGAACCCACTGAACCCGCGATATCACATCATATTTTTTATTATAAAATTAATTAATTAATTACACAATTTAATTTAACAATAAATTTAATATTCAATTTAATATTAAAATGCAATAAAATATTAAAATGCAATTAATTAATTACACAATTTAATTTAACATTAAATTTAATATTCATATTTTTTTAAATAATAGGAAAGGGTTTAGAGAGATGTTGAGAGAAAGAAAGAATGGTGAAGGTGTGAAATTTTTAATGGGTATGGAGGTGGTATTTATAGGGAAAGGAGGAGAGTGATTTTTTAAATGATTAAATTTTTTTTATATAAACACATTGGTTTCGGATAGATGATGAAACCACTCCAACTCGATACCACGCGAACCCGTTGTACACGGTGCAATGATCAATTTGGTACCGACGTACCATGGCGGTAGCGTCGGTACCGACCCTCAATTTTGTTGAACCCGCTCGAGCCCGTAAGCTACTCCGTGCACCCTAAAACAGAAAGCCATAATATTGACAATAGATTAAATTACAGTTTTGGTCCCTATGGTTTACACAAAATTTCAGTTTTAATCCAAGTTTTGAAAAATTTTCAAACTTTTCGTGTGGTATCTGAAAATTGTAGTTTTCTTCCCTGTGGTTTCCAGATCTTGTAGTTTTGGTCCCTGATCCATATGTAAAGACTATATTACCCTTTATAATTTCTATTTTCCTTTTTATTTTACTGATTTATTTATTTTAATATTAAAAATTAAATAAACAACCAACTCCCACCCCACCGTCTTTTTTTTCTCTCTCTCTATCGTCACACACACTCACAAAAACAGTCAAGAACGTAAATACACACTAAAGAACACACACAGATACACTCAAGAACATCTATTTTCTACCACCACCATCACCTTCTTGAAACGATTTTAGAAACAAAACAAACACACAGATCGACTTCTACGGATGAACACACAAATCAATTTCTAGAAACGAAAATCACAAACAAATCAATTCTAGGTTTGCTTTTTGGGTTCTTTTGAGTTCCAGAAACAATTTGAGTTCCATATTTTCCTTGTGGTATCTGAATTGCAGTTTTCGTCCCTGTAGTTTCCAGATCTTACAGTTTTGGTCCCTTGATCCAGATGAAAAGACTATATTACCATTTATAACTTTTTTTTTCCTTTTTCATTTCACTGATCTATTTATTTTAGGGTTAATGATCCATAATGGCAACCAATAATACAAAATTTACCCATTAGGTCACTGAAGTTTTAATATAACCCAATAAATCACCGAACTTTCAATTTTGCATCCAATAGATCATTGACCTTTCAGTTTTGGTATTAAAATACCATTTTCTTTTATTTTAACCGGTTATACTTGGTTAAAATTGTTGTGAAGATACCATATGGTTGGTTGTTGTACTTCGACGAAACGAGGAGTAGCGACTGGGGGATGATTAGGTATTGAAGGATGAGAATCATGAGGGTGTGGTCGAGGTGATACGACTGTGATGAGATTGTGTATATGCTTTGGACCTGGTCGAGGCGGTACGGCTGTGGATGGGTGACTTAAATGGTCCGAGTCTAGTCGGCGGAGACGGAGGTGTCATTGGAACTGGAAAATGGTGGTTAAAATAGGATACAATGGTATTTTAAAACCAAAATTGAAAGTTTAGTGACCTATTGGGTGCAATTAAAATTTTAGTGACCTAATGGGTAAATTTTGTATTATTGGTTGCCATTATGAATCATTAACCCTTTATTTTAATAATAAATAAATTAAATAAACAACCCACCCCCACCCCACAATCTTTCTCTTTCTTTTTTTTTTCTCTCTCTTTCTATCGTCACACGCACTCTAAAAAACAGTCAAGAACACCCATGCACACTCAAGAACATACATACACACTCAAGAACACACACATATACACTATAGAACAGCTATTGTCTACCACCACCATCACCTAACACCATCTGCCGGCACCACCGCCTTCAAATGCCACATTCTTAGATCGTCTGCCACCACCGTCACCTTCTTAAAACGATTTTAGAAACTAAAACAAACACACATATTGACATGTGGGGATGAACACACAAATCAATTTCCAAAAACAAAAATCACAAACAAATTAATTCTAGGTTTGCTTTTCGGGTTCTTTTGAGTTCCAGAAACATGTTGAAGAACAACCAATTCTAGATTCGATTTTGATTTATGGGTTTATTAGATCCAAAAATGATTTTAGATTCATAAGTGTGAGTGTTTTGAAGAACAAACACACAAAATCTAGAGCGTGTGTTCGTGACTGTGTGTGGGTTTTCTTGAATGTGTTTTGAGGTTTGAAGAACAAACCCAAAAATTTGGGTGGTGAGTGAGAGGGATGGAGATGATGTGAGAGAGAGTGATGAAGTTGTGAGGGAAATGAGTTTCCTATGTGTGTGTGTGTGTGAGTGTGTGAGTGTCACGGTGTAGGAGTGGGGTGGTGTGCGGGTTTTTTAATTTCTTATTATTAAAATATAAAAATCAGTAAAAGAAAAGGAAAAATAAATCATTTAGGGTAAATTGGTCTTTTTATATAGACAGGGACCAAAACTGATGAATTTTGCCAACCATAAGAACCAAAATGCAAGATTTCCAAAAGTTGGACTACAAGTGCAATCTGGTGTAAAGCATAAGGACCAAAACTGTAATTTACTCTTAACAATATTATTCGTACTTTGTGTCTCATGCTAATATCTCCACCAATTTTTAGCACCACGTATTACAAATGGCTACATATGTTATAAACTTCTTACCCTCAACAATTATAAACGACAACACCCCCGCCTACTTAATCTACATTCAGATTCCATCTTACCGACACTTATGAGTCTTTAGGTATCCATGTAACCTACTTTTTCTCTGTGTCATAATAAATAAAATTCAACCCCATTCTACTCTATGTGTTTTTCTAGGATACCCCAAACACTATCATGGATACAATGCTTTGATTTAACAACCAAAACATGTTCATTTCATATCATGTCCTTTTCAATAAATAATATTCCCATTCCAAAAGATAACCATCCAAACTCCGCCTTCCTACAACTTTCTCCATGTCCCTATATACCACTACCACCTCTTCCCTAGTTCTTTCCTTCCAACCCTTATCAAGGCCACTACCTCCTCGGTCGGGCTATAAGCACCGTCTAGCAGCTCCACCCCTTGCTACTAGGTTGTTGCATAATCGCCAACTTCTATTGGCCCACTTTCATGTTGGTAAGTCCTGCCCAAATACATTCTTTCTAGCTCACTCCTTCCACCACTATAGCCACGGATGTTCCAGTTTCACCTCCACCACACATGATGACCGCCACTGAAACTATACACACTTGAAGTATGTCAGACATCTCTAAACTAAAAACTCGATTTTTTTGTCATGCTATTACAACCCTTTCGCCCAAATCCATTCTGCCCAAATAGGTTCTTTCTAATCCTCTCATTCCACCACCACAACCATGGGAATTCCAATTTCACCTTCACCAAATACGACGTCTTTTATTTCTCTTTCTCTCTATTTTATCCAAAAACCCTAAGGATTCCCTATCATATCAAAATTGGAAACATGTCATTCTGGATTAGTTAATGCGCTTATTGAGAATAAGAATTGGGTCCTTATCCTTAAAAAGCTAAATATGAACAACAAAAACTAAAGTCGGGCGCGGTCCTTTAAGTGGTATAAAGCATGCCTCGTATGCAATGGTCATTCCCAACATGTTGGTATTAATTTTCATGAGACTTTCAGCCTGATCGTCAAATCAGCCACCATTTGCACCGTATTAATACTTGTTATTTCTAAATCATGGCCAATCCAGCAGTTAGATGTTAAAAATGTGTTTCTCTACAATACCTTAAAAGAAACAATGTACATGAACCAACCAATGGGTTTTCATGATGCTCCTCACAAATCATATATGCCTCATTTGAAAGTCCTTATACGACCTCAAACAAGCAGCGCATGCATGGTACCAACAGTTCGTCGATTTTGTTGGTATAATCGGTTTTAGCGATAATATTTGTGATCATTCACTTTTCATCTATTGCAAATTGTGATGATGTTGCCTACCTTTTACTTTATGTGGACGATATCATTCTTACCACTTTTTCCTACCAACTATGCCACACTCTCATGTAATTACTTGCTCACAAAAATTTTGTGAATATCCTTCGTCATATTAACTATTTTCTTGATTTTTTTCATGCAACGCCACCCTGATGGACTTTTTTTCAATCAAAAAAAATATATCAAGGAATTTGTTGAATGCATTGGTATGAGTACTTCTAAATCGGCAACCACACTCGTCGATACAAACACTAATCAGTATAAGCCGAAAGTTGCATTTGATGAGTGTGCCTTTTGTAAAAAGAAAAATCATTGGAAGTCTCAATGTCCATTGCTGTTGGGGAAGGGAAATTATCAAAACCAAACAAGGCCATCTGGACAGTTTCAGCCTCCACAGTTCAACAGGCCTCCTGGACAGTTTCAACAACGTCCACCATTTCGTCCCCCACAGTTCACTGCTGCTGCTACTGTACCTTCTACAGAGAATGATTTGAATATGACACCACCATCAGCTTCGGATCCACAGGTTTTTGAGCAATTTCGCCAGTTCATTGCTTCCAATCCTACTGCCATGTCAACATCTATGTCTCACACAGGTCTATCAGCTTCTAGCCCTTCAGGTATTCCTTCATCCTTATGGATATTGGATTCTGGTGCATCTCATCATATGTCACCACATTTGTCATCCTTTTCTTCGTTATCAGCTAGTTCTCATGTTTCCGTTATGTCAGCTAGTTCTACACCTATGCCAGTAGAGGGTATTAGTCCTGTTGTTACTCCTCATATCTCTCTCACTAATGTCTATTATATTCCTACACTTGCTTTGAATCTTGTTTCGGTCAGCCAGTTGTGTAAATCTGGTTATTGGGTCTTCTTTTCTGGTTCCCTTTGTTGTGTACAGGACCCACAGTCTCGGAGGGTGACTAGGATCGGCCGTAAACTTGGGGAGCTTTATGTTTTGGAGCAGCTCCAAGTTTCTGATATTGCGGCCTCTAGTGTTGATTTGTCGTTTTTTCGTTTAAGTCATTCGTCTTCAAATTTTTATCTTTGGCACTCTCGTTTGGGTCATGTTTCAGCATCACGTTTACAGTTTTTATCCTCTGCTGGTGTGTTAGGTCTTTTGAACAATGTTGACATTTCTGATTGTTGTGGTTGTAAACTAGCAAAATTCTCTGCCTTACCTTTTAATAATAGTGCCACCCGTTCTTTTGCTCCTTTTGATCTTGTGCATTCTGATGTGTGGGGTCCTTCCCCAATAACCTCCAAAGGAGGATCGCCTTATTATGTTTCGTTCATAGATGATTATACTCGTTATACATGGATTTATCTTATGAAGTGCATGTCAAATTTTTTTTGCCATTTATAGCAATTTCAGAGCTCTTGTGAAGACCCAACACTCTGCTATCATAAAATGTTTTCGGTGTGATTTAGGAGGGGAATATACCTCTAATGATTTTACTCAGTTACTAGCATCTGATGGAACTGTTCACCAATCATCATGTACTGATACTCCTCAACAGAATGGTATAGCAGAACGGAAACATCGACACCTTGTAGAAATGGCACGGTCTTTGTTATTATCTTCTGAGGTTCCTAGTGTCTTTTGGGGAGAAGCTATCCTTACTGCTGCATATGTGATTAATCGCATCCCTACTCGTCACAATTCTGGAATGTCTCCTTATGAAAAGTTATATGGTCAATTACCTGATTATTCATCTTTACGGGTATTTGGGTGTACCTGCTTTGTCTTACGACCTCATGTAGAACGGAACAAGTTGTCTCCAAAGTCGACTCTTTGTGTATTCTTGGGATATGGTATTGGCCAGAAAGGATATCGGTGTTATGACTCGGCGAGTCAGAAATTGTATGTCTCTAGACATGTTACTTTTTTGGAGCACATTCCTTACTATGCTATTCCTGTACAGTCTCACAACATGACTCGGTCAGAACTTCAACATATTGATCCCTTCACCATTGATAGTGATGGCACTACATCTAGTTCCCCAGTTGATGATGCTTCCATAGCTCCAGACAACCCTCCTGCTCAGTCTGTAACTGCTCCCACTCCTGCTGCCACTCAAGAAAATCATCCACCACCATCGAGACCTATACGTACTCATAAGACTACTAAATTGCCAGATTTTGTATATTCCTCTTATTCTCCAGCTTTTGCATCTTTTATTGCATATATACATCGGCTTTCAGAACCGGAGTCTTACAAAGAAGCTGTTTCTGATCCTCGTTGGTAGAATGCTATGGCGGAAGAGCTTACGGCTCTTTATCAGACTCATACATGGGATCTTGTACAGCTTCCTCATGGAAAGCGTACGATTGGTTGTCGTTGGGTGTATAAGATCAAAACTAAGTCTGATGGCTCTATTGAAAGATATAAGGCAAGGCTAGTTGCAAAAGGATACTCGCAGCAATATGGTATGGATTATGAGGAGACTTTTTCCCCCGTGGCAAAAATGACTACTGTTCGTACTCTGATCGCAGTTTCCTCTATTCGTCAATGGAATATATTCCAAATGGATGTCAAGAATGCATTCTTGAACGGTGAACTTCATGAGGAAGTTTACATGTCTCCTCCTCCAGGTATTGCTCACCAACCAGGTGAAGTTTGTCGGCTTCGAAAAGCCTTGTATGGTCTCAAACAAGCCCCTCGTGCTTGGTTTGAAAAATTCTCTACTGTGATTATTTCTCTTGGTTTTACTCCTAGTAATCATGATTCAGTGTTATTCGTTAGATGCACGAATGCAGGTCGGATTCTCCTATCCTTGTATGTTGATGACATGATTATTACTGGTGATGATCATGATGGTATAGAATCTTTGAAGCGTGATTTGGCTTACCGCTTTGCTATGAAAGACTTGGGATTGCTACGTTATTTCTTAGGGATTGAAGTTGCACAATCTTCAAAAGGTTATCTTTTATCTCAGACAAAGTATATTTCTGACCTATTTGAACGTGCTCGACTCTCAGACAATAGGACAGTTGATACTCCCCTGGAGACTAATACCAGGTATTCTCCAACAGACGGTGTCCCCTTGTCAGATCCAAGCCTATATCGAACTATTGTGGGAAGTATGGTTTATCTTACTGTTACTCGACCAGACATATCTCATGCAGTTCATGTGGTTAGCCAGTTTGTTACCGCTCCTACTACTGTTCATTGAGGAGCTGTTCTTCGTATCTTGAGATATCTTCGGGCACTCAATTCCAAACCCTTGTGTTTCCTTCCACATCCTCACTCAAGTTGTGTGCCTATAGCGATGCTGATTGGGATAGCGATCCTCATGATTGAAAATCCACCACTGGTTTTTGCATCTTTCTTGGAGACTCATTGATTTCATGGAAGAGTAAGAAACAAGATGTTGTCTCTCGGTCCTCTACTGAAGCTGAGTATCGAGCTATGGCTGTCACCACTTGTGAGATTGTTTGGCTACGTTGGCTTCTTGCTGATATGGGAGTTGACGCTTCTCATCCTACTCCCTTGCACTGTGACAACAACAGTGCAATACAGATTGCCAAGAATTCAGTTTTTCATGAAAGGACAAAACATATAGAAATTGATTGCCATTTCACTCGTCATCATCTTCAACTTGGGACCATCACTTTGCCACATGTTCCATCAACCCTACAGACAGTGGCGGAGGCTTTAAGGGGCCAGGGGAGGCCATGGCCCCCAGCTTTTATGCCTTAGAACATGGATGGTCTATTACTGAAAATATTTGAAGAAACATAATACGACTTTCCATATCTTGAGGGGGAAAGATTAAAATTTAAAAGTCTTTTAATACAACAAAAATTACGAACTACTGATCTAAATCAAAAAATCAAAATAAAACAAATCCTAATCACCGATTCAAAAGGCCAAGAAATTCTCTAAAATCCAAACTTTTATAGAATCCACAAATGAGATAAAACAAAGCTAGATGTAAAACCCAAAAACCCTAGAAGACAGCCTTTACTCGTCGCCGCCCACCGCTTTACAGATGGCTCCGGTGACTACCAGAAACCGTTGCTCTCCGCCGCGCTTGTGTGTCTGACCTCGCATCTCTCGCCCATCCCAATAATCTTGCCGATGTATGTGCATTGCTCTGTCTCTCGCTCTCTAATATCTCTAGGTTTGCTTTTGCCTCTTTATTTTACTGTGTTTGTATATTTTTCCTTGAGATAAACTTTGTTTTATTACCTGGTGCCTTATTCAACTTTCTGCCGGTTTATGAAGAAGAAAGAAGGCTACAAACATAGCTTTTGTCAGCTTTTGCTTTTATAATAAAAATTGAAAGGTTTTGATTCTTTGTTAGGTTAATAACTTAGAAAATAAAATTTGTCTTTGGTTTGCTCTTTCATTCGTTTACATAAATTTATTTATATAAGATACTATGACTTATTTGTTAATTTTATTTATATATACTAATTATCATATACTTGTAATTAAATTTCATTACTTTATTGGCATTTTAAAATTGTCACGGATCTTTTAAACTTTTAATTATATATACTTCATTGATATTTATGGGTTCATTATTAATTTCAAGATGATTAACTTTGATGTGTTTTCTTAGGGTTTTAGCTTTAGTCTCCTTTGAACATTTGTGTTGCAAAAATGAACTAATCAATAATATGGATAAATGTATGTTGGTTGATTTCCAAAACCTGATAATTTCTAGTAATACAGTATTAAAAGAAAATATAAATTAGCTTTTGAAAAATCTAAACTAATATGTATTTGTATCCTTTGGCATCCCGGCCCCTCTAGTTTTCGTATTCGTGTTCCGCCCCTGCCTACAGATTGCTGATATGTTTACGAAGGCATTGTCTAGTTCTCGATTTCGTTTCTTGTGTGACAAACTCTCAATGCTTATAACTGTCGCATTGTGAGTTTGAGAGGGGATGTTAGCCTAATAAGTTTGTGTGTGTTTGGGCCTTATTTAGCCCACTAGCATTGTTAGCCCTAAGTATATATAGGTTCTTTTCTTTGTAATATGTCATAACTAAACTTTCACAGATTATAAGTTTCTCTCAAAACCCTAGCCTCTATGATCTTCATCTTCTTTGAAACTTGATCTTTGATAATCAACAGGCTTCATGTTGGTTTCGAATCACATGAAGAAGAAAGAAAAGGAGGAAGAAACAGAGAAGGGGGGGAGGGGGGAGAAAGGCGTTATGCCCTGTGACTAGCCTCACCATCTCACGCTCAAACTCTCTCATGCACGTTGGGGGTGGTGTTGATGGCGTGGCCACCCCACCATGTAAGCTCACCCAATACCAATCAACCTTATAAAACCGAGTCAACTTGGCTAACCACGGTGAAGTCAAATGAGTTAACAATAAACCAATCCATTACACGTCTTGTTTAAACTCGTGATTTTTTATTCCTTATGTCAAAGTTTGATCGTTGAAACAGGGCTAAATTAGCCACAGGTAGTAGGCTTAAAAATATTAATTTTGATTGGGATAGTTCTAAACTTGTATGTTAAGTAGTTGTGGGCTAAATTAAAGGATTTCGTGGGCTGAATATGGAGAAAAATAAGCAGGCTATAAGCGTCCAGACGGCTTTCTTTTGATTCCTTAACTTTTGTTTAATATTATTATTTTTTAACTTCAAATAGTTCTAACAATTCCAATTTAGCCTCTAAAATTTATTTGTTTACATTTTCTGCACAATTTACGAACGACCACTTTGGTATATTTATTGCATATTAATGTTTGAATTTAATTATTTGAGATTTCGGAAAACTTGAACTTCTTATTAACGGCTAAAAATGAATAACTTTATTGGGTAAATTTCAATCCTTTCATTGTGTATATGGATAAGATTGTGGTGATTTTTATGAGTTACGATAAAGTTTTATTTTATAGTATGTGCTAGATCGGAGATTTAACTAGTTTGACAAAGAATACTAATTAATCAACATAGTTGTTTTTTCATATTTGAGAAGTCTGTTAGACATAATTAATCCATATTAATTGTAAATAATACAAAAAAATAAAATATATGTTGATTAAAAATATTTATCAACGTAGTTGTTCTTTTCATATTTATGAAGTTTTTTAGACATAATTTGGGATGTTTCAGATTAACTGATTAAAGACTCTATGGACTAACGTTCGTTGTTGTGAGACCCGTTTCCTAACCGAGACATTTATACGACTAAGTAGTTAATGTTAGTTGTTAAATGTTTAGAGATGTATTAATCTAGTGTTATAATTAGCCTAATCAAGTTGTAGAACTTTTCCTTAGCTTTCGAAGCATATAAAGATTGTTAAAAACGGATAAAAGACGAGAAAGTTACGATCGAAAAACCAAGTGAAAAATATACACACGCGGGTCGCGCGAATAGCAAGAGAAAAGCCACGTGGGTCGCGTAAATTGTACTGTAGCAACCCAAGAGCATTTGAACTTCTTGGCCGAGTCGAGTGAATTTTTGAATTGAACTACGTGGGTCGCGTAAGTTAGCGCCGCTAATTTTATCACATTAGCGCCACTAATGTTTCAATGGACAGCTTTTCTTTTTAAGTGCTGAAATGTTCATTTCGAACATAAAACACTTTTGTGATCTTTATTATCTGTTGACTACTTGATCCTTCGAGTTAGATGTTATTAAGATATCTGAGGATGTTTGAGATATGATATGTGATGTCATTTTACAGCTGATATTCATAGGAGGGAAGGAGATACACGGGGCACGAGTGGATCATGAGCTGAGCAAACATCATGTGAGTAACTTTAATTCATTTCTTATGATTGAACTGTGAATTAACATGTTACTATTGACTCTAATTGGCTGAGACAACCAATTTGGAATGAGTTAATATGAGTATTGAGTAATTATGTTATAAATCGAGAAATAGTGTGATTAAACACATGCTTTAACTGAGATAGTCAAAGATTATGATATCAATGAGTTATATACTTATAGTATTGAGTTCTATAGTATATTGAGATGATGTTGTATAATCATCATGTTTTGACAAACTTTATTTTACATTGAGTTTTGTTGTTATAACTTGAACTTGTGTAGGTGCTTCAGGTAACAGAGGGAAGGATGTTGTATAAGAATAATGGACTAGTGGACTAGTAGACTTGCAGACCTTTGGGACTTAACTTACCTTTTGGAAAAATTGTGAATTTCTATAAAACTTTCTTTTGAACTTAGATGGTTTTGTAACCCGGTTTGGGGAAGTAATTGTATGATATACTTGTTTTTTGGTAACTACTTGTATACTTGTTACTAAACTTTGATTACACCTTAAACTCACGGAGTTGTTTTGAGTAATCTATGATGTAATTTTAAAGTGAGGAACCTGGTGTTACAATTGTCTTTATGAATTGCAATAAAATCTGTATCTTATAGAATGCCACTAAATTATTATTTATTTTGATTAAATTTTGATCTTATAATAAAATCATGACTTTGATTCTTTTTAACATAAAACAACATAACTTGTTGAAAAACTTACAAAATAGGGACTTTGACTTGAAATAGCAGTCGTCAACGGGTTTCAATCTGCAAACAAAAGACAACGGCTTAACCAAAACAAATAATCAAAATCAAGAGTATTTCTAAAAACTAACTATTTTTGTATTTTTATTTTTATTTATTATCTTACTGTAACATTATTGTAATTCATTTATTTTTGTATTTATTCTATGAATATATTGTAATTTTATTTAATTTACACTATTTAAGAAAAACAAAAATTATTGGATTTTTTTTCTTTCTAATCTGGATCAGATAGTATTGTTTTAATTTTATTGTAATATTATATTATAAAGGATGTTATCATATCGGTTGTACTTTAATGTAAATTTTATTAATTAATTTTATTTTTTATTCTTAGTGTAATATTGTTTTATTTTTCAAAGTAATCTAGATTCCAAATCAAATAGAGATTACTATTTTTACTAAACTTTCAAATTCTATGTTCTTGCATGTTCATTGTTTATATTGTTTTCATGGTTTGATATGTGGGGGTTAGGGTTGGGATTGTTATTTCTAATTTTCGTTTTCGCTATGTAGTTTTTTTTTCTAGTTTATTTATATTGTATTTATTTTCTAGCTTCCTACTTATTATTTTTTTTAATAAAATCTATTGTTTTTTTTTTTGAAAAAAAAGTTAATGGTGCAACAACTATTCAGTCTAGTACATCAAGAATTTTGTGACAATGAAAATTAATGACGGAGTAATTGATTCATATTAGACATTGAACTGCAAAAATAATGAACCCAAAAAAGATAAGATTAGACTTTATAAATTAGGCTTTGGAATATATCCATATGCATATAGACATTGAGCTATGCATATTATACATATACAAAAAAGTGTGTTTTGTGTTTCTTTCAGCTAATCATCTAAGTCGATTGGTTTAGATAGTTCTGTGGTTATTTTTGATAATATTGTGGAGGAAAAAACTTCATATTACATTCACTATATTTTAGAAAATACTATCATTTTATTTCTGAAAAATCCACTAAAAAGTCAATTTATTTTTAATAAAGCCACTAAAAATCATTTTAATTAAAAAAACATTGAAACTGGCCAACTTGCTATTTCAAGTCAAAATCCTAATTTTGCAAGTTTTCCAACAAATTATACCATTTTTGTTAAAAAGAATAAAGTTATGACTTTTTCATAAATAATGTCAAAGTTTTTAGAACTTTTTTGAATATTACCATTATTTTGAAACATTATGTTTTTTACTTTTATGAAAACTTAGGATATTTCAAAAAAAAAATAATTGTTTTTTCACTCTCAAATCAGAGATCATACTCTCTCTCCATTCCACAAACAAATTCGTCATGTATATTACCAGCCTAACATGTACATGGAAATGAATTGCAAGTATAGCGGATGTGTAAGAACCCGCAAAATTTGTAAAAAGGTAAAATGATCTTTTGACACATTATAAGACCATTATGTAAAATAATAGGATGTTTGTGAGATAATAATATAAGAAATAAAAGTTTATGTAAAATTTGAAGTTTTACCGCGTGAATAGTGAAATTGACCAAAGAGGGCAAAATGGTCATTTGTTATGGAAATGACCAAAATGTCAAGAAAATGTTAAGTTAGTAGTTAATACAACTTGGTTTGCAAAGATGTGAGCTTTTGGACTAGTTTTGAACAAAGAAAGGAAGGGTAGGTACTAAAATGTAAATATTTAATAAAAAAAAAATTAAATATAAATGAGAGATATCTAACTCTCATTTTCCAGAAAGCTTGAGAAGCATCGGGAGAGAACGAGAGACCACGAGAGAAGAGAAAGAATTCTAGGAATTTTGCAAGGATTTGGGGCTAGAATTGAAGATTTCCAAATAATTGAGGTAAGAAATCAAGTTTGAATACTTACTATTCATCGTCTTCTTGGGATGAAATCTGGAAATCTGATTCATGGAGTTCATGAAATGTTTCCAGAGGTTTATCTCCATCTAAGTATGCTAAAATCACCAAGTAAGCATGTTCTAGTCCTTGAACATGTTGAAAAATCAAGAAATTGTGATTTTTGCTCAAGAACCCTAATTCACGGGTTTGTATGATCAAGACCAGTTTTTATGGTTTTGTTGAGTCCAAATGATCACTTAGGATGTATTAAGACACTCCTAAGTGGTTAAAAACGGGTTTGTATGAAAAAGATGGATTTTTAGTGAAAATTATCAAAAACGGGTTTTCAAGGAATTGGAATTGGAATCAGTTATTCCATGGGTTAAAACCTGATGTAAAGTATGGGTTTTAGTCATGGAATGATAGTAAAACGATTAAGTTAAGTATTAAGCACTTAATGGGTAAAAATAGAGGTCTGCAGCTCAAAAATCGGACTAAGAACTGGACCTGCAGATATGGCACGAGTCGTGCCTTTTTACCCTATGAAATGCACGAGTCGTGCTCATCATTTGAGCCAAGAAATAGCATTGTACAGTTGGCACGAGTCGTGCTTCCCTAAGCACAAAAAGAGCACGAGTCGTGCTCTTTGCTGGGCAGCATTCTGTCCAATTTTGAGATTTTGACTCGATGCTAGACATGTCCGTTTGGTCTATAATTTATACCATAGGCTTAAAATGGTATGAAACCATGTGGAAAATTATTAAATTCAGAATACGACCCCTCGGGGGTACTGTAGTAGAATACGGGTACATTGAAGAGTGTATAAGTCATGGAAAGATGATTGCTAGTAGTCATATACTTGTTATGACTTGAGGTTGTGTCATATGAGACCTTAGAACTGTAGAGTCAGTTGTATTATGTATTTATATACGTGATACTTGTGTAGGTGGTGCTTTGAATATTGTTGAGCACGGAAAAGGGAAGGGTGTACGAGAAGCTTAGTGACCTATAGCTACACCAAGGTGAGTATGTGTGGACTTTTGTACATAGCAAAATGATATTTTCAGAAAATGAGATTTCCAAATACTTTTGAATGCTAAAGTTGGAAACAGTTTTAAAGTAGCTCTATACAAGGGCTAAGTGTTTTAAGCAGATTTTAAAGCAGTATAGTTATTAAAGTATTTCGAAAGAGGCTCCATACGTGAGCTAAAGATGTTAAAGTTAGTTTTGAAAGTATTTTTGATTAAGAGTTATAAAGTTTATGAGTTTGAGTTTATTATAAATTGTGTCCCATTTTGACCAATTTGAAATGTAGTGAAGAAAGTAACGAGATAAGAACTAAAGTTAAGAAAGTAATAAGAGTCAATTGTCCGGACTAGGATCGCCCACATAATCGGGAGATCTGAAGACACTACTGGGGTGGTACCTCCCGTCACGAAGTAGTTGTCTAGCTTAGCATAACCTTGTGATTGGATCTGTTCCAAGTCACGAAGGGGAGACAGAGATAGCATAACCTTGCGGGTAGATCCGTTCTGTCCCGTGAAGGGGAGTTAGTAAGATGAATTAAACTAAACTAATTCATAAGTTTCAGTTGGTCACTAATAAATGACAAAGAAAGCAGTTTGAGAAAGGAAGTAGTTTTAAAGTAAGAAATCAGTTTTTCTTTGAGAAAGAAAACAGTTTGAGAAAGAAAACAGTTTTTGAGAAAGAAAGTATTTTTGAGTTTTGAAAATAGAAAAGAAAGAAGATTTGAGATTTATTATGAAAATAAATGTTAATAGTTTATTTGTTTATAATTCAAGTTTTGAGCAGAAAAGTTTTGGGTCTAAAACCCATATTACTCACGAGGCTTTATGTCTCACGTACTATTTTTAAATGCTATGTACTTAGGTGAATGGAGCAGGAGTTGAAGTTGGGACCAGTGTAGACTGTAGATACAGATAAGTTTAAATTATGGTTTTCTGTATTAAGTCTGTAATACCCCTTAAGAACAAGTTTGTAAAAAAAAAATTAAGTGACTTTTTCATAGTCACGCTTTGCAAGATATTTGTATTATAAACTGTATTAAATTACGGTTTGAGAAATGGGTGTTACAGGATGATCTCTCAAATATTGGAATAAACCTCTCCACCCTTTTCCATACGAATGTATCAAATGGGGAATTAACCAGATTCTGGATTAGGGGCACTTCTGGATTAGGGGCACTTTGATGTTCTCAAAATTCCTTAATCTCTTTGAAATTGGTAAGGCAAAAACTGTTGGGTAAACCAAGTCGTTTCGGATAACCCAAATCTAAATCATCTCTGCAATTGCTCTTAGACAAGACCCGTCCAAGAGGACGAGATCGGCGAATTCGGATACCTCATCGAAATTGTGTTCAGATTCATTCTCTCATCTGGTCAAGACTTTTTAGAGTGGAATAGAGATACCTCCATAATGTTCTATGTTCAATCTCTCAAGAACATCATTGATGTCAAGTACTGTAATTCCTCCTATGACCCATTTCCATGGAATAATTGGCTCCCAATCAAAGTTAACTCCTTGGTCTGGCGACCACACCTTGAAAAGATTCCCAGTGCCTCCGCATTGGTTTGCATGGGGTAAACAACATAATTGGTACATGTCACTATAGGGGTAAACAACATTATTGGTACATGTCACTGCAGCGATGGCACATTGCCTCCAATTTCCTAAGGCCCGTTTTTATTTACCCTAATTACCTTTATTTAGTTAATAATACAAAAGGAAAATTAAGTCAGTCGGAAAATGGAGGTAAAATTGCCAAACTTGTCGACAAGAGTGTGTGATTCTTCAAGGATTAATGACGTCATCTTCGGGATTTGCAATTCTATTCAAGAATAGACTGCAAACGGTAACGAGAAGCTATTTTACAACCGGTTCTGATTTACGATGCAAATTAATCACTCTATTTGCAGTTTTATCAATTCTGAGTCGCTTAATTGCTCCAACCTTCAAAGTTTGAATATCAAAAACCATCATTTATAGTAGCAAGTCAACAAATCATCATTCATGAATAGTGATTTACTAATTAACTAAAGATTCAATTTCAATTTCTAAAGTCTAAACGGATTATGAACAACAACAAGTCCCCAACGATTATGAATTTCAGGTTTTGATTCAGATTTCGAATCTGAATTTCAAAGGTATGTTTATGTAATTCTGACTTTTTGAAATTCTACGTTTAACTGTTAATTTGTTCTAAGACTAAGATTCTCTTGTCTTCTCTTAGATTTTGTAGTTGTTCAATGTTGTGTTTCAGATTTTTTTGATAAAATTTAACTTAGGTGTTTTGTTTTGAATGATTTTGTTTTGTGACAAAAGTTCTTTTATGACTTTATGTTGACTTGTTGGCTATTGTTGGAGCTTGGAAATTGCAGATTTATTGAACAAACTTCTCAATCACTCAATTTTGTGTTCTCGTTTATTTATTTGTCTATTCTCATAGTCATTGTTTAACAGGATATAAATGGCCTATTTTTTTTATCTTGCTTCAGGCTTCAAATCGGTTTGGACCAACCTTACATTTGCAATATTATTATTATTATTATTATTATTATTATTGTATCCTGTAAATGTTGATGATAAAACGTTTAGAAAAGTTTGATGGTTTACATATATCCATTGAGAATTAGTGGATCATATATGTCATTTTTTTAATGATTACATCTCATTTTTTTTAATGATTAGGAGGATGAAGTAGGATGATATATTAGGAATCAATATAATTTTTCATATCCATTTGATGTGGTTAAAAGGTGCTAGAATTTTAAACGAATGAGACGGTGACAACCATTTTCGAGTTTTTGCGTGGATTCAATGGCTGTCGCACATCACTTCTATCATTTTCCTATTGCTCTCAAACGACGATGTGAACATTTGTGATAATTAATTAATTAATTAATTATTTTTGAACAGTTAAATGACTATAAAAACTCACGTTAGCAAATCGATAACGAATAAGAGGAACAATTATAATGGAATGGTCATGAATCATGATAGGGCTTTTTCAAACACAACAGTACAACACCCAACTAACATTTATCTTTCGATTCCTATATACAAATCAAGTAATAATACTGGAATGGTCATGATAGGGCTTTTTCCGATTCCATCCACGAAAACCAATTTCATTCTTGAAGTTCCATATCATCCACCACATAATCATAATAATAGCCTTCAATTTCATACGCTTAGAACTTGAAAGATGAACGGTATTAATCCAAGTAACGACATCCTCCAACGCTACAAAACTCAGAATTTGAAGATCACACCATCTCCCAATCCAATTCCAAATATGAGAACTCCACAAACGATAAAGTTATGAGCTATGTCCTCTCAATAGTCCAAACATAAATGGCAAAGACTTGTTGGAATGTTAATACCTCTATTAATTAATTGAGTAAATTACACGATGATCCCTGTGTTATGGGGTAACTTGCATGTTTGGTCTCTAACTCTTTTTTTAACTCGGACGGTCCCTATATTTTGGTTTTGTTGCGCGCTTGGTCCCTCTTAGACATAAAGAGTCTATTTTGCCCTTAACAATTTCTTTTTTTATTTTTCCTTCATTTGTTTATTATTTTTATTTTAAAAAAAGACCCGATTACCGCACCCCATTGTTATCTTCACCGGCTCTACAACCATTGCTCTCTTCCCTCTCTCTCTCTCTCTCTCTCTCTCTCTCTCTCTCTCTCTCTCTCTCTCTCTCTCTCTCTCTGGAAAACACATCAGACGTTCATCGGCTATCCAAGCATCGATGGATTTCAAAGTTCAAAAAGAGGTTTATCACCGGAGGTTCTTGAAAATGAAAGAAATTGAGAATCAGATTTCAGCATCGTTGCCCTCCCTCTCGTTGCCCTCTCCATAGTGCGTCGTCCTAGATCTTTTGGCAGGTAACAAAGTGAAGTTCGGTGAGGCTGTCTGGTCATCAACGCTTTCAACAAAAACCATTAATCTTTCCATTCTGGTGCATCGTTTTGCAGATCAATGGTTGATGGTGCAGACGGAGCTCGATGGTGCATCGTCGAGTTTCACACCGGAGATGGTCAATAGTGCAGATTTTTGGTTGATGGCGCATATCGATGATTCCATTCATATTAAATAGATGAAGCTAGAAAATCAATTTTAATCAGATGTGACTTGTTGGGAGAATTGCTTGAAGTCATTTTATTAAAAATAATGATTGAATCCGTAGTAGAATGACAAAAGGATGTGTAAATTTAAAGGTTTAAAGGCTGGTATTTGTAGATTGTAAAATAGAACAAAATTAAAAAAAATCATAATATAGTCGTTGGAAGAGAGAGAGAGAGAGAGAGAGAGAGAGAGAGAGAGAGAGAGAGAGAGAGAGAGAGAGAGAGAGCTTTAAGTGCAGTGGGTTTTCTCCATTTTATGATGGTGTTTTACCGTAGTTTGCAGTTCCCTATGTTATGGTGTTACTGCACCCCTACCATGACCACTTGTGCTCACCGCATGGTGCGGTTCCGATACACACACTGACTTGACCTAAGATCAAGATGAGTACCACCACCAAAGTACTCCCCCACATTTCCTTCATTTTTTGGTCGTCACAAAAGCACCGTTTCATTTCCGGCTCACTCATTTTAAATTAGGAAATAGTTATCTCTCACGTTTTTTAAATATATAAATAATATATATAATATAATTGTAACTAATTTTAAAAGTAATAGAAAAATAAATACTACATTAATTCTAAAGAAACACTTAAAATGACGTAATTAAAATTAAAATGTAATTAAAACGTAATATTAGTTAAACAAGCATTGTTGATAAAAAAAAATATTATATCGCTTTTTAGTCTTAAAACCATTTCTAGTTCATCCTCCTGAAAGATTGTTAGTAGGTTGCTATCACATCTAAAAAAACTTCTTTTATAAACACACGTACCTAATCCACATCCCCACACTCACGCCCACACGCGTACCCACCCCTACCCCAAACACAACACCCCACCCCAACCCTATACATACGCCTACCTAGAGATGGCAAAAAAAACCGAAATCAATGGGGAAAACCAAAAACCGAAACAAATGGAACGGTTATGGGGACAATAAACGGGGACGCGGACAGGTATGGGGAAAAACGATAATTTTTATCGGGGACGGGGACGGGGATGATATTTGAGATTTACCCGATTCCCCGCCTCAGTAGTTTATAGGTTTTTTTTACCTTTTATAAAGAATGATTTTGTATTTAGAAGAAAGAATGATTTCGTATTTAAAAGTAGAAAGATGTTATTATTAATCATAGTGTTATTTTATATGAATTGTTTAATTTTGATATTTTGGATGCATTTGGATTTTAGAACTAAAATTCATGTTTTGAAAAATAACCTTTTATGTTAAATGTTTATCCCCACAGAGAAAATTACTCATTTAATTAACCGTTTATGTTAAACGGGGATACCCGATTCCCCATGATTTTACCCGTTTACCCGATGGGGATCCCCGATTAAATCCCCGCAGTTTTTTAAGCAGGGACGGGGACGGGTTTTTTAAATGGGGACGGGGACGGGAGGGTTAATCCCTGGCCCGAAACCGGCCCATTGACATCACTACGCCTACCCCACATCCTAAGGCACCTCCTACACCCACATATACTTGATACTTATCAATACCCATCACACCCCACCAACACTTACACTAAAAACACCCACCCACCACACCCTCGACACCCACCCCACCCTACCCTATCCACCCCCAAACATACACCTCAATCGCATCCACCCATATCGAACACCCCACCACCCACCCCAAACCATGCATTGAATTTTATGTTGAATCATATATTGAACTTTACATTGATTCTTATATTTTCACCATACCCCCACCCACACCAAAACACACACCCACACCTACCCCTACCCTACCCCACTCACCCACCCCGATTAACACCCTGACACCCACGCCCGTCCTACCTACCCCAGCCCACCCATCCCGAACACCCACCCACAAACTGTAACACCACGATACTTTTGTTAAGTATTAATATGTTAATCATAGTGTATTTATGATTTAATATGGTGTTCTAAGTATTAGAAAGATAATACTAAAAAAAGGGTAAATTGGTCATTTTACCATAAAAGGGTAATTTGGTCGTTTGACCATGGGAAAGACCAAATATGTTAAAACATTGTCGTTTGTGGCAAAAGGATAAGGATTGAAAGTTTTATTGTAATAAAACTTGATTATAGTGCCAAAAGTTCAAGAAATGAAACTTAGGGACTAAAAGTGAAAATCTGGAAAATATAAAAGGAAAATACCTCTCATAATTGTTGGCTGAACATTTGAGGTTACGGGAATGTTCTTGAAGATGTGATTTCTGGAATTCCTTGAAGGTTGAAGCAAGAAATCGGATAAGTAGCTTGGAATTGGTGATTCCTAAGTTAAACAAGGTTAGTATTTCAAGTTCTTGAAGTGTTCTTGGTGGGTTTTGTGGGTAAACTGAAATTTGTAATTTCAGTGTAATCCATGGAGTTTGTATTTGATTTCTGGGCTTAAACATGTTCATATGATAAGAACATGACATTGAAACAAAAGAATTTGATGATTTGGTGGATTTTGGGGTTTATGGCTCAAGAACCCTAATTCCTGCATTTGATTGATTGAATTGATTTTAATGTATTAAAACTTTGTATTAATGGAGGGTTTTAGTCAAGGAACAAACCCCATATGATTAAGAACTGGATTAAGGACATAAAATGTCAAAACTACATGCTACAGTGCAAAATCGCGACTGGTCTGGAACTGCCCAGATCGACAGGCGCAGTGCGCCCAGCTTCCAGGCGCGGTGCGCCCAGCGGCACGGGCCGTGCTTAATCTGCACGGGTCGTGTTTGCCTGGCAGAGAGCTCAAAAATGTGAATTTTCGCTAGGCATGTCCGATTTACCTCAAACTTGAACCATAAGTCCATGATGGTTTGAAAAGTCCTGGAAAAATATTAAATTGAGTTTTCGACTCCTCAGGAGCACTGTAGAGCAATACGAATGCCTCGGTAAAACGTATAATTTGTGAAAAGATGATAAATGGAAAGTTTATCATCTAGACATTGTTTGTAATGTTACAATATTGAACTCTTATGCATTAGAGTCAATTAGAATGATTGTTAACCCATAATTATTATGAAAATGAATGAAATTATAGGTACGGGACAAAGTCTTACGGAATACATTGGAAGGCAAGAGTTAACTAAAGCTAGTAGTAGCAAGCCTTCAGGTGAGTAATCTCACTTATACCACATATGATATGTGTTGATTGGATTGTTACAGATTGAAACGGCCTTGGGGGACGAAAATGATAATTTTCAAGATATGGTGAAAATGCAATATCGGATAACCCGTGAGTCAATGAAGTGACAAGAACGGAGCCGTGAGTCATAAACGATTACAACATGAAATGTTATTAAATGGTGCGGCCACTTGTGGCTATGATATTGGATGTTATATCCAACTGGTGCGGCCTATTTGGCTATGATATTGGATGTTAAATCCAACTGGTGCGGCCTATATGGCTATAATTTTGGATGCTATATCCAACTGGTGCGGCCTATACGGCTATGATATCATTATATGGAAATGGTGCGGCCTTATGGCTATGATATCGGGTTATTGAAACCAATTGGTGCGGCCTGAGGGCTATGATAAATGTTGAAACTGTTCTGGTGCGGCTTGTATAGCTATGACACATGGTGCGGCTTATATAGCCATGATATAGGGTGCAGTCAATTGTGACTAAGAGATATGGGACAGAAACGGTAATTGAGAATTTATATGTTTATTTTCTCTTGTATATATGTGGATTTATGTGGCTAACAGCTTTGCTTTGATCAATGTGCAAATAACAGGTTAGATATGATAATTATCTTTGAAATTAAATGGTGCGGTCTTAGGACCATGATTTTGGGTTATTGAACCTAAATTTGTGCGGCCTTCGGGCTATGATCTAAACGATGAAACTGTTGGTGCGGCCTTAGGGCTATGATTTGAACAGGTTAAATATTTTGGTGCGGCCTATATGGCTATGATATATGGTGCGGTCAACGATGACTATGATTGTGGGACAAAAAAAACTGTTGAGAGTTTAATTGTTATTATTCTCTTATATATGTGTGACGTTATTTGCAGATATGATTACTCACTGAGCCTTGTAGCTCATATCGTTTGTTAAATGTCCCTGCAGGTTAGCATAACCCTGATAAGGGTAAGGACAAAGTCCGTGACTCAAGAAATGGACTTGTAGAGGCTGTCAGTAGCAACCCGGTTTATAAGGAGGTTATTATATTTGTATACTCCTTGATACACTTGTACCCGTTTTTATTAAAAACATACCCCTTTGTTTATGGTTTTAAGTACTGAAACCTATATTTTAAATGAAAAATTTTCAGGGGTGTTTTTGTTTTAAAAAGTCGGGTGTTACACAAACACACAACCCTATCCTTATCCACACCCACCACAACCACCCACACCTACACCTATACCGAACACCCACCTACCTTTACCCTTATTCCTATTCCCATCTCCACCCACCCTTTGACCTATATCCACCCCACCACACATACCTCCCACACACCTACCCCCACCCCCACACCCACGTACACCCATACCACACCTCTTTCCCATATATGTTAAATATTGTATTATTTGAAAAAATAAAAAATTGAAAAATAAAAACCGATAGAAAATTCGCATCTAAACACGTTTTTTTAATTTTTTAAAAATAGAAAACGAAAACTATATCATTTTTAACAAAATGGGTTTTCTAAAATTTCTACTGAAAATGAAAACTCATTTTATTTTTCTAAAAATTGAAAATTAAAGATAAAAAAGATAACTATACGCAGCCTTAGTATATGGTTTACTTATTTTAAATTTGACCCCAATGACATATAAATGACCATGCACTCAAAACTCATTCGAATTTTGTTTTCGAAACGATTAGTTGCAGGCTTGCTCTTGAGTCCAAAAAACAAAATTAAGAGTTAATAATTTATCTGTGAGGTACATTTAGCATTTTGGGGTCGTCCCATAGTCAATTAAGGATTTCTTTTCCCTCTTTCTTTTGGATAACATGAGCAAATTTAGTTTATTGATGTGGAAAGACCTTGTAAACTGCGTTGACCATACAGATCATCCCTAACGAGAGACTGGTTACCATCTAAAAGTTAAAGTATGTTAGAAATAAAACACTGGAATGTAAATGAAATAACACTACTAATTTATTATGTTTATTTTAAAAATGAAACACCGAGTACCTTATTAATAAAAAAGCATAAGTGAAAGAGGAAAGAGTAAACTGAATATAAGAAGATATATGGAAGGCTGCTAAGCAAATGATAGAAACTAGAAGGGATGTTATTGAAGACGGTGAACGAAGCGTAGAAGAAAAGTTTGTTTTAAGTAAATTTCAATTTTCAATACATTATAATAACCGGATCTCTCTAGTATTCTAGAAGAAAAAAATCTTTTGCTCCGTATATTTTAGAATTTGAATATTCACCTTCCTCATGTTGATAAATTGAAGCCATTTCTTCTTTTGTATAATAGTGAGATCAAGCTGACCTTGATTCATCGTAATTAATATTTTATGTTTTATGTTGTTCTAAAGAAGTTGTCTATTAAATTGACAAATAAATTGAATATGGTTTTGATTACTGAGAGTTGTTTGTGTAACAGAGCCGGATCCATGAATTTTGTAAGTTGGGGCACTAGTGATAATCTATGTGGACTGGTCGGGTCGGTTCAAAATGGTTATATCTAATTATGGACTTGAACTAGATGGATATTTGATATTACATTTCGCTAATTGTTGACTTGAATCTCCTAACCAAGTAAATAAGCTAATTTTATGTTAGATCCTGATGCTTATTCGCATTTACAAAGCAAAATAAGCAAACCAAGCATTTAATCGAAACATCATCAAGCCATTAGATTTATGTTTGTAAAATACAAGCAACAAATAATTAAACTACAAAACGGTTTATGTGTGTATACTTTTCGAAGATCAAGAAGCAAATACTTTTTACCTTTTTAGGGTATTTTAAGGGTCCTTCCTTATAATGAAAATTAGATTTGTTTTTTTTTAATAGAGTTTGTTAGCTTTTTAGTTTCCAAAATAATTTTTCTGATGTAAATAAAATCGGTTTAAATACATATTTCTATATTAACTTGTAAGGATATAACCCATCTCGGTCTCCCTTGCATCTGGCTCCTCGAACTTCCACGCTTTATGGCCTCCAGACCAGATCAAGCAGTTATATTTTTCTTATTAGTCCCTCCCCTTCCAGCTATATTACAATCCAACCCAACAACAATATACTACAACAAACAGGTCAGGTTACATATCTACTATTTTAATAACTAGTTTAGCGGCCCACTTCACAAAAGTTTTCATTATTGACAAACAGGCCCCTAGAACTTAGTTTACTTCAAGTCAACCAAAGCTCAAGGGTGTCATAACTATTTTATGTAATTCAATTATCTTTATAAAGTTCAGTGACCTGCTTACATATTTTTTTAGTTTAACAAATTATTGGAGACTCTCAGTTTCGGGTGACGTTGGACTGATCCATAAGATAAAGAATTTTAGTAATAAACATTAAAACTATTCTAAAAATAGACAAAAATTGTTAAAAAAAGAAAAAAAATCACGAGTTCTAGTTGTAGAAAGGAACATAAAAGAGCAAAAGATATATAAATGTTTAAGTTCATTTAACTTCAACTCAAATATTTTCCAATATTAAATTGGATTTTTTTTTTAAATAAGTCAATACTGCTTTTCGGTCTTTGTGGAATTTTAGAAGATTTTGGTGCTAGGCAAAAGCCAAGAAATAAATGAGTTTTTCCGATAACATTGTGACTTTTGGGTTGACTCATAGAAGTTCTAAGTTATAGGTTAACTGAGTTGATAGATTACAAAATATCATCGCTGCAATTTCTTCTATGTAATTATTTGTGTTTATAACGTTTTGTTAGTTTTTAATGAAACCTGATGCCGTTCAAAAATTACTCTCGACTGATATTATATATAGTGACATAACTAATAAATGTCATTTTAGTTGAAAATTCATGTATTTTTCTGACTCTGTTCTTATCGACACGAAAATCTTTGTAGTTTCTACGTCCAATCGCTTCTTCATATAAATTGTCGACACATACACAATTCCTTTCACATCAAACCAATCAATTTTCCAAAAACATGAACCTTAACTTGCTTTTTGTTATTTTTTTGTTTTGTTATCTAGCTCAATTATTTGAGCTAATTAAGGCCATTGAACATGGTCCGGGCTCTTATATGTCATCCCTAAAATATGAGATAATAATGTCATCAAACCTAACTTTAAGGTGGGAATGACCATATTCACATGCCCTTCTTTAGGTACACTCTATCTATATAATTCTAAAGAAATAATTCAATATGGAATAAAATATAATATTTCACGTACATGGCCGGTGCGAAGATTTTGGCAACCATTTTGTGATAAAATTTCAATCATTTAGACCATATGAGTGCAATAATGAAGAGAATTGAAGGTAACCTTCAACACTTTCGTGGTTGACGTGTAAGGTATGTTGAAATATTGATCATAAATTAGAGTGTTTAAGTCAAAGATTTCGTTTAATTTATTTTGTATCATTATTATATTTTGAGATTCCTTTAAACTATGTTATACAGCCGATGGAAACATCTTTTGCAAATTAATAACTTTCATATAAGAGCATAATTATTGAAACCATATAACAACAAAATAAACTTAATGGACAACTGTCCAATATTTACATGGTTTGTGATCGACTTGTAACGTATGTGGAAATACAAATGAACTAGCGAGTTTTGATCATGAAAACAATTTAATTATTATTTAATCTTGCGTTATGCTACAAACATAATTGTAGAAAACTTAACTTTTTCATAAATAAGCATAGAAAAAGCTTTTAGATAGCGTTCATGAGTCATTTTAGACATCTAGGTAACCTACCTAGTTCTAATAAAATCTAATGACAAATATAGAGTATATGATAGATAATAGAGGTGTCATAAATTTAGCCGAAACCGATTAAATAATATTAGGCTGAAGCAGTTTCATCTGTATTTACCCGATTCATCCTTTGTTATTTGGTTTTCCTGTTTGAAAATTTATCAAACCAACATTTCTAGTTCAGTTTAGATTTTGCGGCAAACTAATTAACTAGTTATTTCGCCAAAAATCCAAACCACATATATTTATAATATTTTATGTGTACATCTTTAACATAATCCTTTTGAAAGGATACCATACAGTAAAACAACAAAACATCATATGCAAACATTATCCCCTTCTTGCTTTTAGGAGATAAATATGATTATACATTTACTAATTTTATCACAAGAAAATAATTAACTTAAACCGTTAAATGAGCTAAACTAGACCAATTTTGTTTGTTTTAGCTAGTTCAACCTATATCAATTATTTAACCTTTCATTCACGAAAACAACAAACAGAAATCATGAATTTAACCTAAAATTTACGCCTCAAAACCAACTTGAAACCAAATCGAATAGTAGTAAATACTAGATACATCTAGCTTGGGTTTTAAGTTAAATAATTTGGAATGACAACGATAATGAGCATAAAATGGGGCCCAAGCATTAGGCAATGCCACATGCAAATGCGATGAAATTGGTGGGTGCCTTCTGGATTAAGCCAACCCACCAACTTACATACACCCAACACTTTAATACTTAACGTCTTAACCAAATCACTTTCGATCGACTTCCTCCTACACCACCACTACCGCCCTCAGTTCACTCTCTCATCTCCGACCAGATTATAATCACTTCTGGCCCAGTGAAGTGTTAAATTCAAGCAAACCCAAATACTAATTTTTGTTTTCAGCTCTTTTCCCGTGGTGGCTGCCGCCTTAAGACATGAAGATAGCCTTCCGAATTATGTTCTTTGTTGTCCTGACTGTGGCGGTGGTTCCGGCTATGATCAAAGCAATGAATCCGAGAAAGCTTGACGAGACCACCAACCCTGTCGGATCACCGGATGATCAAATCAAGTGTGGAAGTTGTCCTTGTGGTACGACCTGCTATACCAGTCCCCCACCACCATCACCGCCGCCTCCAACTCCATCACCACCGCCGCCACCGAAGAAGAAGCCTCCAACTCCCAGTGTGAACTGCCCACCGCCGCCGTACGGAGGAGGTGGAGGGGGAGGTGGAAGTGGACAAGCGCCGCCCGATTATATTTACATAACCGGTCCACCAGGAGACATTTATCCTGTTGTTCAGTCTGTCTCAGCTGCTGGTCGGAGCTTCACGGTGGCGCTGCCGGTTGTGGTGTTATCTGGATTACTGGGTATGCTAGCTTTATGGTGAATTTCATAGAATCGATTACAGAGTTGGTGAACAGAAAAGGTTGGAATTAGATTCAGATTCTCTGGAAAACAGAGCAATCTTTTGTGATAAAAAAACGTTTGTAGCATTTTTACTATTTTTATATTTTAACTTTGATATCAATTGAATCACTAAATAAAAATCTTTTCGTTTTTTTTCATTGTTCGTAAGATTATATAATTCATGCCAGTACCCATCTTCGTCTTTCTTGTTCTTCCCTGTTTTCTGTATAACTTGACTGAGAATTATGTAGAATAATGTTTTTAGATTAAAGAAAGAAAACAAATTGAAGTGTAAAGATATTATCTAATTAAAAATATGGTATATATGGATTCTGCCATTCTGGAATTCTAAAGAGGTGATGATAAATCCAAAAACAAAAAAAAGTTTCCAAACCCACTGCCGACCTAACTTAAACGTCTCAATACGTGTCTTATCTCTTTATCTTTCTTATATGGTGGCTTTCTAAAGAATATCAATCTTGTCAATTTCAATCTGTTTACTTATGTGTCAATCGCATTTGTTTGAATTGCATTTGATTTTTTTAATAGGTAAAAACCGCTGAAATAAAGTAAATAATAATTAATAGCTGATGTAAAACTAATCAAATTTATGAGAAGTTGTATAAGATACATCCAAGTTTATAAATCCTTTTACATAGATTTATTCAACTCATTTAATTTATTTGAATGTCATAAATGATAAACCATATCTAATATTTAATTATTGATAGAATTTTTAAAGAAAAAAAATAGAAACAAATCAACATTACATAATTCAATCATCCTCGCTTTGATAAATGATAAACATCAAAATTGTATTTCGAAATTAATTTTTTAGTTTCAGAAAAATAATGTGAAAATGGCTGGTTTCGGAATATGTGAGAGAGCCGTAGATTACGAATTTGCGACTCAAGTCAAGTGAGCCGGTGAAGGACGGAAATTTTCGACAATTATGTCTTCTTTGATTTTCCATCTTTCGGCAATTAAATATACCATCCCCACTCAAGTTTAATTAGTTTATACTTTATATCCTAAGGCACATTTACACCAATCTTATTTCTTCAAATAATTTACATATAAAGTAGTAGATAATGTGTTGAATAATCATATTATATGTATAAGAATAGATTAAAGTTTATGTATCTAATAAAATACATTAATTTTTTGACGGTCTTAGTCGTTACAAATTTTTTCTAAAAGATTTTGGCCTTTGTCATCGAATGTGGTCTTTATTTTTTCATTTTTTTGTAAAGAAAGATGTGACTTGATCTTGTGACAACTTTTGGAGTTATTATCAAAGATGTGCTTAAACAAAAGGAATTATCATTTTTCTATTTCTTCAACGGGCCTAATGTGAATTTGATTTGATTTGTCTCGTTGATTACTTCTAATCTTATCAAACCTTTTGGTTTAATATATGTACAAACAAGGTATATAAATATGTAATGTAAATATTATATTTGCAAAGTGTAGTTCAAACAGCCGTAATTTTGACATACTTTTATTATTTTTGTTTTAAGAAGAAGCGAAGAACAATAAATAACTAACAACGGTAACAAATAGAATAGTTAGAAAACTCTTTCATTATAATTTTATTTTAAAAAGTTTTTTTTTTTTTTTTTTTTTGGATCAGCGAATACAATTTCACATTGAGCATACTCAGTCGTGGTAATCCGGGTCGGCATTTAGCCGGCCGCCCGGAGCCACGAGCTTTTCCCCTCCTCCTTTGCTTTGCCGAACCAGGGAAAATCCTCCACATGTGTATTGGACGGGTATTGAACCCAAGACCTCTACCCACATTAATATATAACCCAGGTGCTTCGAACCAGCTAGGCTGGAAGTTAATAACATAAAAATCACTATAGTTCATTTAATATTCAGTTTAGAAAATTGATTTTTTTAGATATATATAAAAAACCAATTATACTTTGAAAAAAATTCATTACGACCACGATTACCTGTTGTTGTGGGTTTGGAAGGTTTTTTTTTTTCTAAAAACCACCAATATTTTCAAATAATTTCATCACCACTATTATCTCTGTCTTTTTTATTTTAAAAATTTTAAGGCTTACTTTTTATAGAAAACATGATTTAAACTATTGTGGTCGGTAAAGTTTGAAGTTTTACAACATACAAATAGTGACTATATTTCGTCTAAGGTGAATACAACCATCGCTAGTTCTCGTAATGAATTTTGAGGGTTTTTTTGTTCTTTTTGTACTGTTGTATCATGCAAATGTATCGTTGTTGCCTTAAAATATAAATATTCTGGGTTAAAAACTTGTTTCAAACACCGGTGGGCGATAAAAGATTTGAAGTTTTATCACGCACAACTAGTGTATGTGTGTGTGTGTGTCTATATATATATATATATATATATATATATATATATATATATATATATATATATATATATATATATATATATATATATATATATATATATATATATATATATATATATATATAGGGATCCGGTAAAAGCAAAGATTTGGTAGAAAGGGTAAAAAGTCTATAATTTGCATGTTTTTTGACGAACCAACAAAATGAATCATTTAATGGTGTATCAAAAAACATGATTCACAAAAAAATGCATCGATGATTCATTTTTAACTGAATCAAAATTTGATTCACTTTTCGGGCACTTTTAGTGAACCATCGCAAAATGAATCATCAAGGTGTTTTTTCGTGTTTTCATTTTTGTAAATCATGTTTCTTTTGCATTATCTTTTTTAATGGCAAATCTATCCTACTCTTAAACTACTCCTAATTCCACCTATGTTGCTGCGAGACTTGAGCCCTCAACCTCAAGAGGGAATGTGACACCTTTACCACATGCAAATGATGCATTTCCTATCATTCCAACCAAAATTCTCAATATTATTTGATTTCACTTATATATATATATATATATATATATATATATATATATATATATATATATATATATATATATATATATATATATATATATAGAGAGAGATAGAGAGAGGGAGAGCCTTGGATATATTTGTTCATGTTTCTTGGGTTGAGAATATGCATAAGCGATCATCAAAATGCATCCCAATACACTATTTTGCACATCTAAACTGTTCATTATTTCGAGTCAATTTAATCAAAGAATATGTAATACCAGAAAAGTCTCAGATAAATTAGTGATAGTATCCACTGACTCAAGAACATACATTACCTTAGTCAGGTTTTAAGGCACTCCATAACACATAATAACTTCAACCTCTAATGGATCCACTCGAATACCTTATTCATTTACCATTGGCCCAAAAGCAGCACTTTCTAAGCCAATATTTATACGTATATATTTTTCCATATAATCTTTCACTACAAAAAATTCCAATATTTGGTGGTTTTATTAGAAAAAAATAAAAAATAAATGGCAAAACTTGAATAACGGGTTATATTGGTCCAAATGAAAATTTTGTATAGTATGTGTGGTATATTTATATCAACAAAGTGGTTAAACCTGATATTGACCAAACTATAATGACTTTATGTTATTAGCCATATTCTAAATTAAACAAACTTGAAGCTACTAGTTCGGAGATTAAGGGGGATTGCTCATCAAAGAGACTTATTTACTCATAAGCACTTTTTATAAGTGCTTTTCAATACCTTTAAATAAGTCATTTTTTGATAAGTAAGAATTCATTTACTTGTTAAATCTAATTATAGGTTATTGACATGAAAAATATCACAACGCCCTCAAATAAGGCATTTTTGTTTGTTTTACATTTATAAGCTAATCCAAACACTTTTAGTAAAAAATAGCTCTTCGTGTTATAACTTTTTCCACCGCATAAGCTAATCTAAACACTTTTTTTAAAAAACTCATTTTTGTCACCACATAAATTAATAAGCACTTATATTAAAAAGTGATTATTGAGTTAAATAAGCAATCTCAAACACTCCCTCCGACTACGTTTAGCCGTCACAACTAGCTTATAAGCTAGCCTATTTTTTGAATCTGTTAGGTTGTTATGTTTAACAAACTAAAAAGTAGATTATAAACTACTTTTTTAAAAAGCTACACATATTAGCCTTTCAATGAGCTTCTGAAGCTTTTTTAGAATTCTTCAAAATATACCATTTTTTAATTATAAAAACTCTTTCTTTACACACATGTTGATGTTATTTTAATTTTTCAGCTAGCATATCAGCTGTTTTTACCAAAGGCCATTTTTTATCAACTAACAGTTAGTTTTTCAGTTATCAGACTTCAATTAATTTTCAACTATCAAATAGTTTTTCAAGTATTATGTTAAACATAACCTAAAAGTAAGGTTATGTTTGGTGCATCACTGCTAGCGGATATGCTAGCTTACTTTTCAATTTTTTTAGGTTTTCGTGTTTGGCAAGCTAAAAAGAAGTTCATAAGCTAGTTTTTTTGGGAAAATGCTACAGTAACCCATCGACGTTTTAATTTTGCATCTATTTGGTCCCTTAAGTTTTTTCCTTACTGCCTAGGGGCTTAATGTTTATACAACTGGGTAATATGAAAAAATATGAAAAAGCTCAGAAACCATTTAGATGCACTTTCAAAGCGTTTGGGGGGGTACTGTAGCAAATACTTTTGCTATAGTAACCCCCGGGTGACCAATTAAACTTTATTTTTGTAACATTAAGCCCATAGGCAGCAAGAAAAAAGTTAAGGGACTATTTAGATACACTTTCAAAATATTGTGGGGTTACTGTATGTAACGTCCCATGATTTCAAGTCCAAATTTTTTTTTTCTTTTAAAACAAAGTTACCAAGTTTCATATATAAATAAAAACTCCCAAAACATTAGATTCATTAAACATATTGTTCAAACATAAAAAGATAACAATAACAGTGGAAGGCTAAGTGTAAAGATAGGCGTCATGTAGTCAAGCCGGACCCTTCCCGCGATCTCCGATGTACCTGAAATATTTAAACATAAAACCATAAGCATATTGCTTAGTGAGTTTCCCAGGTTTCCATATCATTTAAAATTATATTAACATTTCATCCATTGACTCACAAGCTTGCCCCGATCTTGTCATTTTAACATTTCATTCCTTGACTCACGGGTTTCTTCCCGATCTTGCCTAATTCCGTGACTCACGGGTTTCTTCCCGATCTTGTCCAATTCCGTGACTCACGGGTTTCTTCCCGATCTTGTCCAATTCCATATCATCATTTACATCATAAACAAGAAAGTGAGAAGACTCACCTGATCCGTGGCTACAAGTAATTAAAAAGGAAAGTCGGTAAAAGTCCTCCCCGAGCTTCCTAATTATCAAGATAATTCATCAATTAACATTTCTATCCATAAACCCCTAATTAGACTCTAAACCAAGGGTTTTTCCCAAAATTTAACTTAAAAGTCAACTGCCCAAAAGACCAAGTCAACTGGTCAAAAAAAGTCAACCATAACCACCCTGCCAGAGATTAACGACGCTAATCTCTAAGGATTAGCGGCGCTAATCCTTCTACACCATTCTTCTTTGTCTAAAGTGCTTAATACATTAAGTCATAAGCTCTAACTTTCCAGGAATAATCCCAAAAGTCCATTGACTCATAAAATGTAAAATTTATCAACCAATCCTAGCTAAACAAGCTCATGGTGAAGATCTTCACCCAAAAAGGTGATTAACATGCTCAAACTTAAACCAAAATGATTTTGAGACTAGGCTAGGGTTCTTACCAAGGATCTGAGAGCAAAAGGAGAACATAATCATCCTTTCAACCCCAAATCCACCCTTTAATCCATTATAGAAGCCATCATTGTCTAAAAGAGCTCATAAGAGTCTCATAACTTCAATCTAAACTTAAAAAACTCAAAGTAACAGAGGTTTAACACACTTACAAGGGTCAAATATGATGAGCAATCAGATTCCTAGCTTCACCCAAGCCTTCCTAGGTCCTTAGCTCCTTCCTCTTCTTCCAAAACCTTCAAAACTTCAATATTGAGATCCAAAACACCAAAAGAAGCTTTGAGAGAGTATTCTAGGGTTTTCCAGGGGTCTAAGGTGAGAAATGACGGTTACATTAGGGTTAGCAAAGCTTAAGTATGACCCAAAACACGTTTATGGGCTTAAAAGCCTCTCCAGACACGTTAGCGGCGCTAACATACATGTTAGCGTCGCTAACATGGGAACGTGCCTGCCCATGATCGAATCCAGGCTGGCTTCGCGAACCCTCCAGACATTGAGACATTACCATCACTAACTATGATGTTAGCGACGCTAATATGCAATTTTTCCCATTTTTCACAATTTGACTTCCAATTATAATTAATTAATCTCGTATCTGGTCAAGGGCTTTACACTGTAACATTTTTCCTTTTTAAAAAGCTACTTAGATTAGTATTTTCAATAAGTTTATTGAGCTTTTTAAGTTTCCAACTAGCTTATTGAGCTTTTTAAATAAATTTCCAAATAACCCTCAATAATTACAAAAACTCATTTTCTACATACGCTTTGTGGTATTTTAATTTTCTAATTGGCTTATTAGCTAATCTTTACCAAACATCATTTTTTTATCAACTGACAGCTAGTTTATCAACTATCAGCTATTTTTTCAACTACCAGATAATTTTAAACTATCCGCTGATCCACCAAACATAACCTAAAAGATATAAAGAAATAAGAAAAAAGTGTCAAATTTCTATTAATACCTCACTTAACATTATAGTTTAGTGGTTTATCATATATCTAAAATATTCATTAAAACATACAAAATAAAGACAAGTTGTACTAATAACAATATAATATGTGCTAAAAAGTAAATTTGAAATTTAAAATTCAGAAAAATACAAAACTCAAAAAATACAAAACTTATATTTTAAGTTATTACATAAAAAGGATTAAGCGTAAATTCTCATACTTTTCATCAACAAACAGTATCGAAGAACAATGATTTCGATTTTATACATAACATTTTCATTATACATTCATAAATTAAAATCAATTATTTAAGATTTTACCAGATTATATACTATAATCATATGCTTCTTTTAGAGGAATAATTTCTTTTGTATAAAAAGCATATACAATTTTATATTGTAAAAGAGAGTGAAAAGAAGGTTCGGAAAACCTTAAAAGTGAAAACAGTTTCCAGAGTTTATTGTCAGAAAGATGCGTGTGAAATCAATCTTGAACTCCACCACTCATTGGGCCCCATATTTCGTATGGACATTTAAAAAGATTTTACTGTTACTAAGGTTCAACCGGTCAAGCAAGTGATGTCTTTTTTTATCCATTTTTTAGGATAATAATTTGAAAAGGGAATAAATTTTTAGTTTTATTTATAGTTATTTTATTTTTTTATAGTATATATTAGTAAATTGGGTTTTGGGTGTTAAAAATATCATTATAATCGGTTATTGCCGATTATAAAGATATTTTTTGAATACCAAAAGCAATTTCATTGATAAATTGTATAAAAAAAAGTGACTAAATGTAAATAAAAGTAAAAGTTTGTTAGTTTTATATTTTATTATCCCTTCTTAATAGATGAAATACTTTATTTTAATTTTATTAAAACTTTATTAATTATAAATGTTATTTTATAAAAAATTATTTTGTAAAACTGTTTTAATCTTCTTTTTATACCAATCAAAAGTAATTAAGCAATTGAATGTGAGTTTACTTTAATCTTCTTCAAGCTTTCACCAGTAATTATGTCAAATGGATAGAAATATCAAGCACTTTTACCAATATTTCATCGAGACACAAAATTTTAGGACAGAAAATAATTGTTCTTAAACTTTTGAGATTTTAAAAATGGGCGGTGTTTGATGTTCTTAGAGAGAAAAAACTGTCTTAAACTTTTATGTATCACTCAAATATTTGTGTAAATGTTTGATATTCCTATCCACTTGACATTCTCATTTGTGAAAGCTTGAAAAATGTTGAAGTTCCAAGTGAAGATAATATTTTAATAAAATATTATAATAATTTGTATTTATCAAGGTTGTAAAAATCGTTTGACGGTAACTTGGCGGTCGAGTGGGGTTAAAGGGATTAATCAGATTAATTGGGGATCAGTCGAAGACCCTAAATTATAAATGAATTCATTTAAAAATATATAAATATAACAAATTAGCAAAGTTTGATTCATTTTATTTCGAGATATACATCAAAGATTACACATTTGTTTATTTTATTCTTTAATATTGATTTTTCCCACTTTTCTTGAGTTATTAGAGTGTTTATGTCATCATTTAAAATTAAATAAATAAATAACAAATTAAAAAATAAAAAATGAAAAAATGACCGCCCAGACCGATTAATTGGCCGTCAAGATCGATATTTGACCAGTTTTTGCTGCAAACTGTCAAACAGACCGATTAGGCCTAATCGTAATCAGTTGAAGACCGCCAAACGACTAATCGCCGATTAACCGACCGCCAATGCTGATTTCTGCAACACTGGTATTTATTATAATTACGGTGGTTGATAAGTCACATTTTAATGCTTATTACTCATTATCAATTTAACAAAGTGACTTAAAAATAAATTTACAAAGCAAAATTTGATAAAAATTAGTTCTACAACTTATATGATATTTTAACAAAATTGAAATAAAATATTAAGAATGGATAATGAATTATGAGGTAATGAAATCTTATTTTTGTTCATATTTAGTCACTTTCCTTTTTGTGTATATAATTTACCAGTGAACTTATTTTTAGTATTCAAAAAAATACCCTTATAACATGCAATAACCGGGTCATAATTATATTTTTTGAAGAAAAAATAAGTTCACTGGTAAATGGTGTACAAAAAAGACAAAATGTGAACAAAATCGAAATCCCGTTACCTTCCTAACTCCTAAGTCATTATCCCTTTTTTCGTCAGTTAAATCAGTGTCATCTCAGCTTTTATTACAGTACATATACTTCTCTGCCACAACAAGAGAATAATTTGCCACATTTATAACTCTGTTTTATTTTATTTAAACAACTTAATTTAAATAAAAACTAAAATTTTCATTAATTGAACTAAGAAATACATACAAGTAATAACAAGAAATTAAAAACTTAATATCTTAAAATTACTTAACATTAAATTAAAATCTAAGAAACAAAAAAATAAAAACAAGAAAGATAAAAAATGTTTTATGTTACCATGACATTTTGGGCATTCTTTGATTAATAATATTGGCCCATAAGCTACTGTCTCGTTATGTCGTGTACCGTTGTAGGAAGTTGTGTAATGCGACACAACTACACGGCATAAGAATTATGGATCACGCCCATCAGAAAACACCTTTACAAAGTCAAGCCCCGTCTTTGCTGTGACGCGACGAGGGGAGGCGGGGAGCTATGCCCCACCTTTGTTAGAGGGAGACAAAGCATACACACTAGATATGTGCGCTCACCTCCATATCTTTCGTATAAGTATAGAAGATTCTTAATCAACCAATGATGGACTTTTCCAAAAATAACACACACATTTGGATCAACTAACAAATCTTGTCCCACTACCCATACGTACAAGGTAAAGGCATCGTAATACATACACTCATACTCACTCTTACTATCACCGCATTCCGACCTGTACTAACTTTACAATTAGAACCAACTTCTGAGACTTCCTCCTGGAGTACGGCTGACCTTTTTGTGCAGCTTCTAGTTCTAAAGATCTTCCTGACATACATCATCTGACTATATAGTCTTGTATCATCATAACACCATCATAATTGATAATATTCCAAAAGTCAACATGTTTGAAACTTTTTCCGTGTCTTTCCTCAAACATTTCGAACACCTTGCTTAAAATGATCATATCATTTTGACCACTTTGCCCTTCGTTTTGCAAGGTGTTAAAAAAGCAGCATATCACATTGCAACTTTATTTGTATGCCCCTATTTCATGTGCAATTGATATTTCATTCATTAATCTCCTTAATTCATTTCGTTGAGGAAATATTTATGAACTCACTTCCAAAACAATAAACATGTTTCTTGTTGCCAACTGATTTATTTTCTTATATATATATATATATATATATATATATATATATATATATATATATATATATATATATATATATATATTTGTGTGTGTGTGTGTGTGTGTGTGTGTGTGTGTGTGTGTGTGTATATATATATATATATATATATATATATATATATATATATATATATATATATATATATATATATATATATATATATATATATGTGTGTGAAAAAACAGAAATACTAAACTAGAACAACACATCGGGAAGTGTACATGTCATGTAATAGTATAGTTTTGGTAAGACCGAGTGTCAAACCATAACGAAAACTATGAAATCTCGATACTAAGCGTTCTTTGCTATTTCGACTATGATCAATTTGTATAACTAAACATGCAATAAAATAAACAACTCTTGAAAGTTTTTGCAAACTTTTCAATGTTCGTTGCTATATTCTCCTCCATCAATTCCGATGTAAGACACCCTTGACAACCCTACAAGCAATTAGTCTCCACAACTCAACACTCTTTTATACTGATTTATAATAAAATCAAGGTTGTAAAAATCGTTTGACGGTAGCTTGGCGGTCGGGTGGGGTTAAGGGATTAATCGGACTAATCGGGGATTAGTCGGGAATTAATCGGAGATCCTAAATTATAAAGGAATTTATTTAAAAATATATAAATATAAAAAATAGCAAAGTTTGATTCATTTTTATTTCGAGATGCACATCAAAGATTATTTATTTGTTTGTTTTTATTCTTTAATATTTATTTTTTTCAGTATTCTTGAGTTATTAGAGAGTGTTTGTGCAATCATTTAAAAATAAAAAAAATAAAAAATAAATTAAAAAGTTAAAAAATTAGAAAATGACCGCCAAGACCGATTAATCGGCCGCCAAGACCGATTAATCGGCCGCCAAGGCCGATTTTTGCAGCAAACCGCCAAGCTGACCGATTAGGTCTAATCGTAATCGGTTGAAGACCGCCAAACGATTAATCGCCGATTAATCGGCCGCCAAGGCCGATTTCTGCAACACTGAATAAAATATAAATGCACATTTCAACAGCATTTTGTTTAAGTAGAGGAGATGGCAAGAAACTTTTTTTATTTATGGAACGTCGAGTGTTCAAATCCATTAACAAACAAACCAAATTTTAGCCGCTTTCGTTTTATATATCACTTTTTTTTGTCTAATAATTAGTAAACTTGATTATAGAATATATGGTTAACACCTAGACATCTATAATATGGTTAACACCTAGACATCTGTGAATTGTGATGCATATGTGAATTGTGATGCATGTTCCCAGTTCCAAGTCCTAGCATGTGATTTTCCTTTTTGAATTTTAGTGACATCACTTTTAGACAAAATTAATTTTATAGCTAAATCTAATTTAGTTTGTTGAGATTTTTTCGTTAGTTTTTTTTTTTCGAATCAAGTCCCAGAAATTGAATATCTAGTTTTAACTTATTTAGTTAGATTTTATTTTTTATTTAGAAGACTAAATTTAAAATGTTAGTGTAAAAAACTTTTTTTTACAAATAAAATATTGTTTTTGAAGAAGGGCTCATTTTTTATTTTTGCCACGGGTCTAAAAAATTATTGGACCGGCCCTGTTTCTTTAGCATACACATATCGATCCCAATCGGTACTAAGCCTACATCTCCATATATAGATTGAACTAGAGGTGCACAAAAAAACCGGTTTTTTAAATAACCGAAAATAATAACCGAACCGGTTTTTTTAATAACCGGTTTTTTAATAACCGAACCGGTTTTTTAGCCGGTTTTTTATCTGAAACCGAACCGGTTTAAAAACCGAAAAAAACCGGTTTTTCTTCCGGTTAACCGAACCGAACCGGTTTAAAAATCGAAAAAAACCGGTTTGAAACTCAATCTCGTTTAAAAAAAAAACGGTCAAAACCGGACCGGTTATAACCGAAACCGGTTTTTAAAAAACCGGTTTTTTAAAAACCGGTTTTTAAATAACCGAAACCGGTTTTTAACCGGCTTTTGTGCACCTCTAGATTGAACTAATGTTGATTGGATATATTTTCTTTTTGATAAACCGTAAATTATTTTGACAACGTCTTGACCGTCTATTTGTCCCAAACCCAATCCAACATTATCATACAAAGCATCTTGAAATTGATATGTATTTTGTTTGAGAAAATATTTGGATAGGCACCATACTAGTTTTGCACTTTCCGAGTATTAATACACAAACATCTTTGTAAAGGCGTACCATGATATTTTTTTGAGAAGTTTTGTTCCAGTTTGACCGTTTATAATTCTACCACTCAAACTGCGGAGGAATATAAACTATTTAATTATTCTATTGTATTTCTGTTGGAATAAATAACCTTTCTCCAAATAATAATTAAATATTATAAGTTACTTATCAACAAGTTTATGTATATTATAAATACTCAAATAATTTCAAGGTTTCTTGTATTTTAACTGCTTTATGATTGATCCGACAATAATTGGGTTACAATGTTGTGAGTAGAAGCCAAGTGGGAAGTTTCATTAGTATTTGTTTAATTTCCATCATCCAACATGCTCAACACAATTTTACAAAATTTATATCAAAAGAGAATCACAAGACTTTTGGTAGAATATATAAAAAGGATAATCTATCTTTAAACATTTAAATAATTATAATAATTATAGTCTAACTTATAGTTTTATCAGTTATATTAATATTACTTTATCAATAACAGCTTATACAGACACCAGATAAAGGTAACCATTTAGAAGGTTTTTTTAGGTGATTATTTTATAAAAGAAAATGTAATTGCATTTATTATCTCAATGTATTTGAATTTAATAATTGTTCTAGAGACGATAAAATTGGCTATCCTAGGAATGGCAACGGGTCGGGACGAGGAAACACATACCCGACCCGAATAATTTCGGGTCGGGTTTCGGGTCATTATATATATATATATATATATATATATATATATATATATATATATATATATATATATATATATATATATATATATCGGGTCGGGTCAGGGCAAGGAGACCCAAACCTGACCTTATACCTGAAATTCTCGGGTTTTTTTACTCGGGTTTCGGGTTGTCCTGTCGGGTTCGAGTATTTTTGTCATGACTAGGCTATCCGGTTTAAAATATATTATTTGAAATTAAAAATAAAACTATGCCATTATTAAACCCTTTTTAGTACTGGAAGATATGTACTTATGATTTATAAGATTAAGGTATTTTGAACCATTTTATATCATCTTTACTTTGGCTTTTTAAAAAATAATTAATGAAAATAATGATATTGAGGCTTCTAGTTTTTAATTTGTGGATAGAATTTGGAAAAAAAAAATAATTATAATAACTTTGCATACTGAATGGTTAAAAAGGTAGTATAAACAAAGTTAAGTGTCGCAAGTGAAGTCCAGCCTAGCCCGGGTTATATACCCATGTGGTGGAAGGTCTGGAGTTCGACTCCTACTAACCCATGTGGGGGATTTTCCCTGGTCGGCGAAAAACAGATGGAGGGGAAAGGCTTTGCGCCATAGGTAATTGCCAACCGCCCTGGGTTGCAAGGCTGAGTACCCTCAAGGTGTTAAAATTGCCGGTTCCAAAAAAAAAACAAAGAATGTCAATCAATTTAATCTATATCCCCTTAAATAGCTTTTTTTGTTTTTGCAAAACTAGGTATTTGATTAATAAATTCTGAAACTCCTAATTGAGAATTAAGACAAAGTTGGTTGTCGTCTGTTTTGCATCTTAACTCTTTCAAAGAATATTAACGTTATCTTTTATATATTATCTTTATAATTATATTGAATATTCCAACAACATTTTGTTAATTTTGAGTTGGTAATTAGGCAAACAGTACATGAAAATATACTTTTAATTAACGTCTATTAAAAATATATATATTAAATTTATAATAAAACTAATAAACTAGAAACTAACTAAAATATGTTATTTTCTTACGTACAACTTACATTTAATAATATAGAAAATAATTAAGAGCATACCGAGTTTGACTGAGTCGTGAGTTGTGACCCAGAGCCTGAGTCTGTTGCCAATATTAGCATGACTTACTCATGCATAATTGATAGATATGTGTGGCCTCTCATCACCAAAAAACAAAGAAAATTGAAACCAACCACCGTAAAGAAAATGACCTTTAAACCCTTTGTTTCCACATGACTTTCATTTCAATCAAAGTCATCAAATCAATTATTTCAACCAAAAAACATGGCCTCAAAACTACTTCTCTCCACCCTCCTCCTCCTCCACATAACCCTAAATTCACCGCTTTCCACGGTGGCTCAGTGCCCCTACCCATGCTACCCACCACCAACCAGTGTTGGCGGCAACACGCCGCCGGTTCCTCAAACAGTTAATTACCCTCCTCCGGCAGCTATATACACACCACCTTCGACTGTTTACCCTTACAACCCTCCAACCCCTACCTTTTACGGTGGCGCACCACCACCTCCAGACCCTATAGTACCATGGTTCCCTTATTACTACAAAGATCCGCCACGTAACCCTCACAAATCATTGTCGGCAGATTTGCCAAGAGGGTCAACGGCTGTGATTTTCTTGATCCATGTTTTAGGGTTTCAGTTGTTGATAACTTAGGTACCATGCATGAATCTTTAAGCTTCTTCTTCTTAATGTATTGTATTTGTCGGGGAGCTGGATGATGTGAGGAGATGGGTTCATATAGGGGCACAAATGATAATCAAGAAAAAGTACGGAGGAAAAAATGGTAATGTCTTTTTGTTGAAAACGTAGATAAATTTTTCTGTATTTTAAATTTTTTATGGAAAGGGATTGTTAATTATTTAGACTTATAATATGTGTTGTGATAAAGACTTGAAAATTATATTTTAGATGCTTAAATTTTTGTATAATGTCGTTATCATGATACTTTATTCGACATATTAAATGTAATTTAGTTTTTTTTTTATGGAAAGAGATTGTTAATTATTCAGATTTATAATATATGTGTTTCTGTAAAGACTTGGAAACTTATATGTAAGATGCTTAAAGTTTTATATAACTACGTATTCATGATACTTTATTGGACATATTAAATGTGATATTTGACTTCATGGCCATATTTTTACGCTTTCGATGGAGAAACTAATAGACCAATGTGTTATTGCTAGTACTTTTTCGGTTAATTAATTTTGAGGTTTATTATGGCGATATAGATGACATAAAATTGATCTCCTCCACACCTAATCTTTGGCGAAATTTGACAAATTATATCACGAGAATTGGTTTACGAAGTACATCATGATTTTTAGACCATTGAATTTAATCTCGTTAAATGCATATTTGTGAAACAATATATTACAATTTTTTAATTTATGTAATAAAGTGATTTTTTTGAACTTATAAAGAAGTTTCATTTTAAGATAAAAAATACAATATTTAATGGATAACATGTTTAAGCCGTTAAAATGTGGTTATATAAATCGTGTTAGTTGCATATATTTGTATAATGAAACCTTAAGTCTTAAAACTTGATTTTAAAAGGTAAAATATTGTTACATAAATTGTTAAAACATGAAACATTTTCGCATAAAATTAGTTAATTGGTGTCACGTCTCTCGTTGCAAATTTATATATTTTGATCCTAAATTATAAAATGGTACATATTTCATATAAAATTCATTTTTCTCACCTAAATTGAGAAGAAGAAAAAACGTTGTCGTATATATATGTGCATCTAACCTTATATAATTTTGTTTCTAGACCAATAACCATTTTTTGTTGTGAAAATACTAGAGTAAACACATTCTAGTTTGCAAAAACAAATGATACTGGGCGGTGGGCGAATAGTAGAGATACAAATGCAAATATATCATGATATTCGACATTACATTATAAAATGCACAATTTGTTATAGACTTATAGTACTTCATCGAATTCAAATAAAATATATTCAATTAGGCATTTAGGCTAGGACATCGACTGTTCAATATGATACTTGCAACAATTTGTTACCTAAATGGTTATTAGAAAGCGGTCAAAAATCTTAGCCCAGCCCATTAATTTTGGGTTTGATCTTAGCTTTTTGCCAACTGACCAACTCCAACCTTGATGTTTCCGCATTAACAGTCAAAAGAAATTGTCATATTTTGAAACTTGGACCCCTATGGATAAAACATTAATCAAATTTCTACTACATAATTTAAGAAAAAGATACATATTCACATTCCTAGATATACCAATTTTCTTCGATTGACGTGCAAATGTGAAATCTCGTACCATTTTGACCATGATTTTTCTTCCAATATGATGTAGGGCCCAATAAACGTCAAAAATTACGATATCAAATAATCAAAGATATAAGGGTGGGCAGTGTCTTAACTCTTACGGGAAAGGAATGTCGTGATGCAGGTTCACAAGATCCACATACTCCTGATACTCAACGACCAGGAGCGGAACACAGGCCTTATAACTAGGGATGCCAAATGTCAAGCTTCAAAACCGAATCCTATAAACAATTTTTTGGTTCAAAGTTGTGAAATCAAACTTTTAAACGAAACAATTAATAAGAAATATTTTTTGCACTGTTCATCAAAATGGATTTGCGTCATTTTTAAATTAATCTTTTTGGCAAGTTCCATTGTTGAAGCAACCAATGAGTAATCAAAAACTTGCTAGCATGAGCACTAGAATGTCTACGATGATTTTTAACATTGCTTTCATAAAACTGTTTTGGCATTAATGAAGGGCTTTATATTATAATACTTTATGTTTGCACTATTATTTTAGCCAGCTTTTATATTAAAAAAAATATAAACAAATTAAACATATTTTGGATAAAATGAATAAAATACAATCTAGAAAATAAGATAGAAAGGGAGGGAGTTATAATCCCCATATCGGTTTATGAGATAAACAAGCATAAAATGAATAAAATACATGGAGACAATAGTTCTTGCAAGAAAAAGAGAAAGAAAAAGAAATATTAGATACGAAATCCGCATGATTCGCATCATCAGCTTGATAAAACGTTTAGTGGAGCTACAATAGACAAATCCCAAGCCATATCTAAAGCGTTTACATACACCAAATACAAAGCATATTATTGCTCACGATTTGACCACCCTACCTCCATTCTCGAACACTATAATTACTAAATTAATCTATAAAAAAAAGCTTTGCAGTAACAACATGTTAGAAAATCCACATATATCTTTTATTATTCTCTCTCTACCTTTTACTACAACATATATATCTTAAACAAGGTCAACAATCCCTTCAAGATGCTATTTGACCTGATGTCCTGATTATGACCTCTTAGTTGTTTGTTTGTTTACACTAGTCTCCTTTTTCTTCTCTTGCTCTTTCTTTTCAGGTACACGACTTTTCGCGACACTCTCTGAAACACGAATCCTATTGGTTGATGAAGATCTGGGTCTGATGGTTGATGGAACAGTTGACTTGATTGCATTGTTGTTATGGCGGTTAGCCATTGATTGTGAAGTTGGACGCGGTTGATTTGGTATGACCTGGCGTTTATATATTAATAAAAATATATAAAATAAAGACTAGTTTCTGAAGTTTTATTTAAGTACCTTGTGTTGAGATTCATTGTAGAAAGAAGGCATTGGTGTTGCTTTAAAGTTGAGACTTCTTCGAAGTTGTTTTATTTCTGCTTTTTGTTTTTCCTGTTAATTTATAAAGATTAGTGTATATATGCTGAATAAAATTATTAAATGAATCGAATATTTATATATTTATATGTTTATATTTGTACCTGTGTTTTTGCTTCAACTTGGTTAATCTCAACTTCTTTCGCGTGCATTTTCTCCGCGATTTTCATATAGAACTGTGGTACATTTAAACAACAATTTAGATTTGGCAAAACTAGTCCTTCAAGAAAATAGAATGAACATTTCTTGCCTCTTTCCTATTTTCTGCGCGTTGATCAGTCTTGAAACTGAAACCGGAAGAATTTTGAATGACGTGTGACTTGCTTGAACTAATACTCTGTTTTGGCCTGGAACAAAAAATGGAATTTAGAGCTCACTTTTTATAAAAATAAAAAAATAATAATAAAAAAGAATTACTTTTTATACAGTTACCAACCTGTTAACAGTAGGAAGAGACTTCTTTAATAGTGGAGACAGAGCTTTACCGGCTTTTACAGATCTTGGATCCTTCAAAATTAAAGTCGATAAATGACAATTGTTGTAAATATTATTTAAATAAAATTAACACTCACCTCTTGTTTTGACGTTTTTACCCCTGAACAAGGTGAGGGAGTGACAGGTCGGGGTGACTTCTTTTCTGTTTTCTTTACTTTGCTTTCACTTGTTCTAGGTTTCATCGAGTCTTTGGGTGCTTCATTAGAGACATGTTTTTGAAACCGCTCAACATTGACTTGAGTCTTGAATGTTGACCTTGTAGTTGTAGGTCTCTTTACTGATGCAGGTTGTACCTAAAAATAAAGTCAATCATTTAAGCAAGAAAGATATATGAAAAGGGCGTATATAATAATCACTTCTTAAAATAAATAACTTATAAGAAGCTATGAAATAATGAGTCCTACAAACAAGTAAAGAAAGTTAGAAGAATTTACCTTGGGAGAAAACATTCTCTTAGGTTCAGAGATAATACTAGTATCATGCTTCTTAAGTATATTACAAGCAAGTGATGAATCATTGGCTTCTGATTCAACATCCATTACTATTTCTTCAGTATTTACCACTACATTCTCACTTCCACTTTCTTTTGTCCCATCAATCTTCTCACTTTCACTTTCTTTTGTCCCATCAATCTTCAAATTGTCAGGAACACTCACCACACAATCAACCATGTTAACAACAGGAAGAACTTCACAACTTTGACTTTCATATTCCTGACTAATAGTATCTTCATCGTATCTTGACTTATGAAGGCTCTCATTGCCATGATCATCATATACCGCTTCAATATCTTCAGTTTCATGTTGTTGAATTTGGGTTTCTTTATTGTATTCAAAAGGATCAGAACTGCAAGGACTCTCATGGTCGTTACCAGAATCTTCTAAGTCATGGAGGTCACTGTTTCCACTTGTTGGGAAGTATCCGCCTTCATGGGATTCAGAAGACCTTTGCTTCAAAAGGGCTTTTCTTCTAAACTCAGCCTCGAAATAAGCCTTCTTCTCAGTAACTGAACCCGGCTTTGAGTATTTCTCGACCTCTTCAAGATATCTATTGTGAGAAAATATCGATCTCCTTTCCCATGATAATGATTCAGATTCAAATCTTCCAAATGAGATTGAACCAGAGTGCAAGAGATCGGCCTGTGTAATTGAAGAAAGCAGACATCAAAATCCGTTTATTTGAACAGATTTAATGGTAAACCAGGGTAGGGTAATTAAATCACAACCGACGAAATAGAAGAGATGTAATGCAAAAACGGTAAGGAATTTTGAGAATCCAAATCCGGACAAATCAGATCTAGTTGCAATAACTACTGAAATAAAACGTAATTACCTGAAAATTTAACCGAAAGGGCTCTTCGATTTCCCCTGCCATTTACTAAAACCACTTCAAAGCATCAGACAACCCTCGAAATGGCAATATTCAACAAAAACCCTAACACAAATCAACAAAACTGCATCATGTAACCATATAGAGAAATTCAACAACTTCATTATGTAAATCATCACACATCGTGTTTGTGAGTATGTGTAGCGGGAAAAAGAGAGTATTAATTTGATTAAAACACAGATTTGTAGAGATCGCTTACCATCAGGAAGATGATCATTCGAAGACAAGTATCTGTGTGTGTTTGTCGTTGAATCGGATTCGCTTCTTTGCTTTGAAGACGAATGTGTAAGAGAGAGAGAGAGAGAGAGAGAGAGAGAGAGAGAGATCAACAATGGCGTTTGGTTGTGGTGTAACTGGAGTGAAGAAAAGCCTGCATCATCATGTGTGTGTGAGTGTGTGTGCGTGGAGGCTCTTGGTCAAATGTTAAGATGTGGCCCCTCAATCACTCCGCCTTTTCATCTTATTTTTTTTCGTTCCGGTCTTAATCAATACCTTCTCCTTCTCAAAGTTTCCTTCCTCTCAATTTCCTCAACGAGTCATTTAACTAATATTTAATAGGGTTAATATCAAAATAACTATTGAACCGATAAATATATTCATCACTCCATGTCATATGATAAGTTGTAATATCATCATCACATTCGATCACATTTAAAAAAGTAATTGTAAAATTATGACATGTGTCATATTTAATAAAACTACTAATATTTTAATACATATGTCACAATTTAAATTGGGTAGGAAGATAAGGTAGGAACACAAACAATTTCTCCATTTGAAATGATATATTCATCACAACACATCATCATTTTTAAATAAAAATAATTCAATAATAATAAAAATATTAGGTTGTTATTGGTTGTTTATATATGTGAGTGATCAAGTTTTTTTTTTAAAGTTCTATTGGCTATGGTCCACTGTGACCCATATCACACGCCATCGCATAACACTACATCACACCACATCCGGGATGGTGTTCACGGGTGTAATGGAGGTCCACCTAATATGCATCACGTTCCGTCTGTAACTAGTACTTCGCATAGCCTTATATTTGAAAGGGAGCTAATTCATGTATAATAATTGTTTTGCTATATATAATAATATATGTTTTAGATGAATTATAATAGGCAAAATGTCACTTAGCCCAACAAACTATTGATTGTTGGTTTAACAGGTCCCTAAAGTTTTTTTTTTTTGGCATTTTAGGGGAATAAAGTCTATTTTTACCTGTTCATTAAGTCCTCTCAACATATTCCAAGTTAAAAGCTAGGAAAAATGACATTGTAACCCTATCAACTTTTATATTCTATTTTAAATAGTCCCCAAACATATTTTTTTTAGTTTACAACGGCGAAGATAATGGTTGATGACTATCCAGAGGTGCTCAAAGTTTATAATGACGACTCTATATGGTGATCCAGTGAACCGAGCTTCCAAGTTCGTGTCGATGACGATGGTTCAGTCCTCTCTGGAAAGATGTCCTGTTTGACCAAACAAACAACATTCGTTATATATATATATATATATATATATATATATATATATATATATATATATATATATATATATATATATATATATATATATATATATATATATATATATATATATATATATAAAATTTTTAAAGCATAAATTGTTATGTATAGTGTATGGTGAAAAATTATTGTGTACAAATCACTCTTCTTTTCTAAAAGCCATCAACATCGGTGAACTTTTTTTTTTATAATTTATTTATTTTTGTCATGTATTTTTATTTTTAAATACCGTATCCTATATATAAATTTTTAAGAGCTTCTTTTTATAATCAACTACTTATTATCATTTATGTCGTTAAGATCGATCTTGAACGTGAGATCGTAATATCATGAGACCTCACAAACCAAAGTGATCTGGATCGTAATAGGATTTTGTAGCAATATTGGTCTTAAGATCGTACGATGATTCGATCATACCATATTTTTTCTTTATTTTGATCTTTAGCGTCTAAAAATATAAAATCTAAAATCTTTGCTAACACTAAAAAATTAATCTTACAAATTAGTTCAATAATCCAACGCACAACATTAAAATTTTGTCTTTATATATATATATATATATATATATATATATATATATATATATATATATATATATATATATATATATATATATATATATATATATATATATTAATTTGCAAATTGAGTTTGTGAGGAGGTTTTTATGTTCATTTTGATTTGCTTTTTCCATAACAATAATTATTAAATTCATATTATAGTATAATTGTTAATACATCTGATACAAATCCAAATAAACTTCTATTTGTAAATAGCAATTTTTTATTTTTCTTTTATCAAACATTTATATTTACGTTTTTTCCACTCAACTAATTTCGAATTAATTATTTGCATCCCTATTTATTATAAAGTTATATTATTGATATTTCGTAAGTTGCGATTCCGGTCCCTTATTATATTTTAAAGTTACATTTTTCATCCCTTATATAATTTGTTTTTTTGTCAAGCTACGTTTTTCAATATACCGGGATTCCGCAGCATCGCACGAATAGTCCAAATACTAGTTTCTACTCAAAATTGAGCTTCAAAAACCGTCTATTGAGCTGAAAACTGAACATCACATATGAAGCCACATATAGGGGGAAATGATATTATGCACCGTGTTTTGCTTTCATTGCATCAGGTGAAAGAGATTTATGCAAATAAAATAAATGTGCTATAGAAAGGGAACATAATATTAGTGCATCATTTCTCATGTAGAATTATATTAGATAATTAAATTTAAAGTTTATATATTAACTTTAAGTTTATCACTATGTTCCGAAATTTATATAACTTGTGAATAGGTAGACCTATGTACTTTTCTGTTTTAAACTTATAATATTTTAGTTTTATGGCAATTCACATGTTTATTTAGGTTTGGAACCCTATATTTTCCCATGATCTTTGAAAAACTATAACATTTGCATTTAGGCATAGTAGTTTTGATTATTTTTGGTAAGATAAAATAACTTTTTGAAAATAAATAGATTAAATCAAATTAAATCCAAGCAATTAAAATAAAACTTGAAAATAATTAAATGAAGTTACAATGGAAGTATAAAGTTATTTGGATTTTAAAGCATTAGATGAAACGGTTAAAAAGATAAATTCATTATAAAATGACTAAAATGTTAAAATTTGAGAACTTGTAAATTACGGATGGATTAGTGTTGAAACCTATTAGGAAATTAACATTAGACTGTATGAATATTGAATACTTAGGTTAAATTATGATTTGAGACAAATTATTGAAATTTTAGACATAGAGACTAAAAGCGTCAATTTTTTCAAAGTTAGGTTTGACCATATTTGGCTTAGTAAATAGACATAAATGATAGATGATAGTTTTCTTGTGACTAGGAGTGAGTATCATGACTTGGATGTACAATATGGAAAAAATTGGATATATATATGAAATTAAACACTAGGGGGCTTAAGTTGTCAAGTGGGCAAAGTGTTAAAGGCTAGTCAAAATTGTAACTTTTGCATACAATATACAAATCCAGTCTAGTTTTTGCCCATGCTTATTAATGGTTATATTGATGATATTAATGAAATGAAATCATATTTTCACCAATAAGCACTTAATAATGACGTAATGGGTTATGAAGAAGTTATAATTTATCTTTTGGACTTTCTTAGGTGACCACCAACTACTACATGTTGTTCAGAAGTTGAAGGAGGGTTATTTAGAGTTGAGGAGAGTATTATCACAATTGCACATGTCTTATCAACTATTTTGGGTGGTAAAGTGTTTTCAAGGTTAACTTTCACTTATGGTTTATATGTAAACAACTTATCTAATGATTTATATCTTGACATTATGCATTTATCCTTCATGTGTATTGCATATAAAAAGGATTATGGCATGTTTGTAGCCTAGGCGCCTTTGGGGACAATTTCCCTTTTTGTGATGTGTTGACGATTAAGCAACAATATCTTAGAGATATGCCTTGCAAACCTATTCCATAGATGACATGTTTAATCGTTACGCGTTTGCTCTAAACTTTTCAATAACGGGCGATCTTGGCCCCGACAACAATTGTATGCTTGCTTACCCAGTTTTAGTCTGACCATTTAGCCTAATGGAAGGGACTTTATAAGTGTAGAGGACAAGGGTTTGGGATTAGTTGCATTTGCATATCCTATCATGACATTACATTATATCATCTCAACATCCTTGTTTACTTAAAAACTCATTGGAAAAGAAAAAAAAAACTTTTGGGGAATCTTGGCTTACAGTTGAGTTATTGCATTTACCCAAACTCACTGTTGAACCATTCTCTCGGATGTACTCACTAGACTCCCTAGTCCAACTTAATTATTTTACATGTATTTGAAGATGATGTGCTGGAGGATTAGAGATTGAGAACTTTTAGAATACCATGGATTGTATGGTTGCTTAAGCTTTTGTGATGATATAATGGTACACCCTTAAGATTTTAAACTCATGTTTTGGTAAACTGTTTAGGGACCAAATTCCGTAATTTGTTGAACTTAAATTCCTTTTGGGACAATTTTTCTTAACTAAATGGATTTGAAATTAAGAGGTGTTACTGTTATGATTAAGGACTTCAACAAACACACTTTCTCACATGATTTGATCAGGCTTAGTGAAAATGGCAATAAGAAAAGCAACCAAACAATAACACAAAGATTTAAGTGGTTTACTTGATCTAATCTGATTAAGCTATGTCCACTATAGAACTAGAGAAATTTCCTATTGATAATGAATGTTATACAAAGTATTTACTGCACTCCACAATATGTTCGGCTTACACACTCTAATGGAATATATGGTTATAACTTGAGAAAGGTATTTATATTAGACAATGAAATATAATGGAATGATGACAAATCTTTTAAAGGTGTGCTTTATGTAACCGCTAACTTTGATGGGACAGGTCATGGGCAAGTAGGACTGAACTCCTTTCTGCTCCTGTATGCCACCCATGTCAGACTTTGTAATCAGTGCTAGGAAACTAATGAGTGATAAAGCCTTTGACAATGAACTTATTTTCTGTTCTACTAAAGCAGCTTCTTCTACCCCTCTGACCGTCGCTTCGACTATTGAACTATCCAAAGCTCATGGCCTCTGATCCGCGCAAAGCTAAACTGTTATTGCTTACTGATCCTTAATTAACTCTTGATGCATCTGAACTCCTGATCTATCCGAAGTAAAGACCTGTCAGATATGGCTAAATTAGCCCCTAACTCTTTGGTGCACCTCGAATCGTTATTCAAACGGATCTCCAACATATTTGATAGACTACTAATCTATCAATAATGCTAATCTTTCATAACTGCTAACCTAGCTTTTTACTATTGATCCACTACTGACAGTTAATCTTCTTCAGACACCATCAAACACCACATTCCTTTAAAACCTCCCACTTGGAGGCTAGTCAACTTTGTCATCCGAAACGTAACCAAAGTCTCCTCTCTCTAGCCCTCATATTCTACTACTTCTGCTAAAGACTCATTAAAGTCATGCACAACTTCAACTTCTCTACTACAACCTCCTTGGTGAACATATATATAGGATTATTTGCACCATGTATTTTATTCAAGTTGACGTCACCTCTGCATATCAAATCCTAAATAAAATGGTACGTCATATTGATGTGTTTTATTCTGCTGTGAAACATCGGATTCTTCGCCAAGTGCACTATGTTTTGCTTATCATAATGGAACACACAATCCTCTTGATTCTAGCCTAACTCTAATAGGAAGTTCTCCAACCATAGAAGCTCCTTACTAGCTTCTACAAGAGCCATATACTCAACTTTAGTGATTGAAAGAGCAGCACACTTTTGTAGTCTTGACATCCAACTGACTACGGTTCCTTTGATTGTGAATACATAATCAGTAGTGCTTTTCCCTGAATCTACATAGCCCCTGAGGTCGGCATTATCAACACCTTGAAGATGGCTTTTTGTATTTGGAATCTCAAGTCAATGTCTGAGGTTCCCTTAAAGTAGTAGAGCAACCACATGACTCATTATCAATGTTCATTCCCCAAACTAGACATAGACCTGTTGACTATGAAAGGTTTTCCGCAACCATGAACTAAATAACCTAAGTTCACATGCAACCTAGAAAAAGATCTATGTTTTCTTACTTTGAACATGTAGCTAATTCCTAAAGGCCAAACAAAATAACTAAAAGAATAAATCAGGAAAAACTAACCTTTAGTTTTTAATCTTGAAGCTAAGCAGCACAAGTGTCCTGCCTCAAATGAGATCACACCTAGGGAGCCAGAGGGTGGACGAAAATTCCAGAGAGAATAATAGAATGAGCACAAATAATGAGGCCTAGGGTTCCCTATTTATAGGGAAACAAGAAACCCTAGCCGTCAGCCATTTTCCGGATTATACGTACGCGCGTCGCGGCCTTTACATTGGCGCGCCGCGCGCCGCAATTCAACTATTGAATTCGTACGAATATGTACGCGCGTCGCGGCCTTTACATTAGCGCGCCGCGCGCCGCAATTCAACTATTGAATTTGTACGACTTTAATCCTTGACTTCCTGATTAATATAATTAATGCCACAGAAATTAATCCAATTAATTCCTGATTAATTATTAATCAATCAATATAGTTTCTAATTAATATATTATCACTTTAATATATTAACAAACCATATCTTTTATTTCTATTGATTTATTAATCCCATAATAAACCAACCTTTCTCTCTACCGAACTTTCTACCAAACCTCCAGCTATGAGGGCAACCCAAATGGACTATGCTTCTATTAATTAGGTAAATACAAATTATAAGTCATGGCTTAGACACCTAATCCAACAGTCTCCCACTTGGATAAGTCTATGACTATAATTACCAATTTATCCTCTAATTAATCAGCAACCTGTAGCTTCCTAGAAACTGCTGCCGAACTCTGACCTAGTCAGTTCTGTCCATAGATAAGTGATCAGATGATCCTCCGTCCAACAAGATATTTTCAGACATGAGACATGGATTGAGATCAATCTCTGTCTGACACTGTTTCCCGATTTCCGATTTTGCTTATGACTATTAGACTTCCAATTGAACGCATCAATTCAGTCCTGGCTGGCCAGCGCTTCAGTCAACTTCAAAATCATCGAGTGGCCAACAGATATTTGTTTCCCGTCTGGGTCAAGGGACGAATAAGCTTCGACTAATATGTTATATCTTTTACCCGACAAATCACTCACAACAGCACGTTTTATAACACCGAGTTACCGATGCGTTTTCGTACTATCAATGAACAACCGCCTTCCAAATTATAACTCATATCTCTCCACTTTAAGACCATAAGATATTATCGTCTCAACATTGCTCGTGATATAATCCATGAAGCAATCCATTGAGCGCGGGTTTATCCAATACTCAAATCTCCATTTCCAAGTACTCATGAACGTTGCAGCAATCTTATTGCTATGTCTAACTCCTTAGACAATCTACAAACCAATTCATGACAGTATTCCTTCATACTTACTCCCTAAGAGTATGAACGACTGTGGATATTTGAATAATCCAATTATTCAGGAAGTAAAACATGCAAAAGCGAAACATAAAATCTGACTGGCAGCTACTCCTGCTTATTACCAAGTCTCCACGAGGTAATCACCAAGTCGGATTTATCATAACTATTATCGGTTTCTTATTCTCTTTTAAACTTTCAATTCAAGCCTTTTATATCTATGTCTATGACCTTTTCACTCTTTCTATGTATCCAAGTGTCTAACACTTATACACTTTATTGCAGATGATCCTATCAGATACTCTTCCGATGATATCTCAATTTGTCATTTTGTCATTTTGTCATTCTCTCTCACAACTCCATTCCGGTGATGTGTACCGTGACTGCCCATGGTTCTCGGGTCTTTAGTCTACATGACTACACCCTAAGACAATTTCGAGGTGTCATGATGTGCCGGTGAACCACACGCACTCCATCAGAAACCAACGAAATTCTTTAACCATGAAGTCCTACAGCACCACGTTCTGGTGTAAACAATTACCGATTTAAAAACCCTTTCAAATCAATCACCCTAATCATTTCCCAATGATTTCTCACGTCTGTTCAAAAATCCATTCAGTATTCTCAGCCAGGAAATATCTTGAATCCAACTTACAATGCTCTAAGCATTAAGTCATCAGGATATGTTCATAACACTTCTGATTTGTCCAAGAGGCTCGAGGAACCTGATGTAATCTCATTCCAAGCCCTTTCGGAATCCTAAGATTACCAATAATCCTTGTGTCATGATTTCCCGAAACCATTTCCTTTCGGGGACTCTTTCTTATGCATCTTGAATCCCATCAAGATCATATTCTCAACGGCTAAGTCAATACTGTCAGTCTCATCTATCTGATAGATGTCTATGAACTACGTGATTATGCTGCACCTTCTTTGTTTCTTTCATGCCAATTCATTACACTTTGCAATGACAGGAAACTCCTTTCCTTGGGTTATGCATCTTGAATCTCATCAAGATCACATTGGCGGTATTCTGATCTATCTAATAGATACCCATAACCACCTGAATATGTTGTATCTCTTAAAGTCTTTTATAGAGAATCGTTTCTTAACACCAAGTCATTACACTTTGTAATGATAAGAGACGTTTTATAGAACCAGTATGTAACCAACATACAATGATAGCAGATAACAACGATACTCCCACTGGATTTGACACCGTTATATGACTCTTTCGGACTATTCACAAAATCCAGAACTTATGGCACATTTTGCGAAACCAAAATCCAAACCTTTCCGACATATTAAAGGAAATCTTTCAGGCTATTCACAAAATCCAAACCTTTTGGCCTATTTTGAGAACCCGAATATCCTTTCTTGCGAGATGCCCATGGGACGAATCCCGGGGCCATGTACCTTTTGTAATGGCATGCTCTATGTGAGTCCCTATTAGTGTGCTGGTAAACCACACACGCTCCACTAACGACTCACACTATGCCACGCAGAATCCTCTCGGATTACATCTTCTATTGAGAGTGCTTCTCTCAGAATCAATTGCTTGACTCCAAGTGATTACTCATTCAACCAGATGTTCTGTAAGTACATTTCTATGTTCCCTTCTTTTGATGATTCAATTACTCCCACTGGTTCCTAGACCAGTTGTAAAGATCAATCAAACTGTCACATAGACTGTGTCTCGCGGTAAGGTTCTCTTATTTGGCAGCAACTGGGCTCACCAATGCTTCCAGCAGTTAGATTACTTATCCGTACTATCTTTAGTGTTTTACCACTACTCGGTATATCACCCAGATCATAACTCCTTATGACGGTGACAATAACTACTGGTCAAGCGAAGAGAGGGTATGTCAGGTTTAACAGGAATCTAATTCCTGGTCAAGTCCCAGTGGTGACTAAAGGTTCTTTCACTTGGCTAATCCCTGAACTCATTCAGAATTATTCTTACTCCTACTGTTTCCATAGAACTTTAGTTCTTTCTAAAAGTACTCTTCTTTCAAAGGATAACCGGAGTGGCCAATGAACCGACATTGCTGATCAGTTTCAGGCTTGTCATGAGATTCAGACGAATGCTACATGACCCTGGACTTTCTATGTACTAGTGGGACAATCACAGCTTTACATTTCAGACAGTGTCAACATAACCTACTTAGTCTTAGATGTGGTCAGAATATGGCTTCTGCGGTCTGACTGGTTGAATATTCAATTCATTGAAATATTAGTCGAAAATGTATCCAGTGTATCTTATACACCGAGGATCAAAACTATTTCGATCAATGCTCCATCATCTTCCCTAAGACACATTATAACCATTAGTGTTCTTGGAAGAGGATAAACTGTGAAACATTTTCTCAGTCTATGTAGTCATTCAGGTTCTGTTGATCTTATACTTCCTTTGAAATCCTTGAACACTTCAAGGTTCCAATCAATCGCTTATTCCGATAAGCGAAGCCATATTTGTCAAACTATTTGGAAATTATTTTGAAGCATAACTAATCGTGTTCTATTCGAAGATTCGAGCAATACACAGTAACTTATATGTCTGTTGCTCAAAATCTTAATACCTTTACAGTTCCATATGACTTTGTTAATATTGTTCAAGACATGCAATCATCACCTGACTCCAAGTCAACTGATTCCAAAATCCTATCCATTGGATCTTTGGGCGATTCCTTTCTTGCCACAATTAATTTTATTAAGCACTCAATTCATCATGTGACTCTAAGTCAAATGATTCCAAAGTCCTGTCCAACTGGACCTTTGGTTGAAGTGATTCTCATAAAATTCACTTTAACAATCATAAAGAACACAATTTACAAATCCAATCCCATTGGATGGATCAACATTCAAGTTATTACCATTTACTTCATCAACACATTCACACAACATTTCGAGGACAATTAAAACAATCATGTTTCAAAAAATATTTCATTAAACCAGAATTATCCTCAGAACAATGTACTATGCGAGTCCATGTTGTATGTATCTATAAACTAATAACAAGAACAAATATCTAGCTTAACTCAAAAACCGTACGAGCTCCAGATCCAATCCAAATATGCTCCTGTGCGACACCATCCCGCATCCTCCAGAGTTCGTGCATACAAAGCAAATGTGTGAAACACATCCTGTATCAAGGAAATGAGGATCAGGTGTTCTGAATTCTAAGATATTTATGAGTTTGCCAAACGGTTTGGCTTTGGAGCATTTTTCCAATCTTTCCGTGACTGTGTCCCACCTTGTGGATTCCCAGTTTGAAACATCGAACAATCGGTTCAGACGATCTGGATCATTTCTTGATGCACCTTAATACTGGACTCAATCCTGAAGCAGCTGAATTAATGGAACTATGCTTCTCCATGAACGACTCATACAGAGTCGACATTGAATGCACTTCCACAATTGTCTTATCCGGTTACCCTTTCTATTCATCTGGATGAACAGATCAGCGAGTTGAGCTAATGCTTAACTCCCGATCACATAAGGAAACCAGTTTTATACTGTTCGCCTATGTATCCCTCAATCTCGGAAACACGCAAACTGGTGCTACTTCCTTCTAGCTTGCAACTTCAAGCTCTTTGAAGATCCTAGTTCGTTCCCTTTATTCAACCAGTTCACGGAACCTTTCCTGAACTAGCTGTGCTAACTTATCAGACCCCAGGAATTCTAAATCCCTGCGGAACTCGGGGTTAATGATCAATAGCATAAGGCAACGAACTTCCTTGGACTCAATAGTCAAGGAGTCATGCTCATCACAAGCTGCTGTGTGATGCCATGTTTGGGAGCGGACACTCAATTGGATATGGTTCGCCAGCAAAACTAAGAACTATTCTCTAATTGCAAAAACATATCACATAGTTCAGGCCAGTCAGCCTTACCATACTAAACAGGTGCTTTCTGAAGCTCTCAGAAATGGGTGAAGGAGGATAAGAAGGAGAATGACATTTTCTTCAGACATATATAAAATTTGAATTTATTCGTTTAATTAATCCTTTTAAATAATTACCCAATATATATTATTTAACAAGGCTAGGATCCAAAATACCCCAACTATGCTGTGAAGAGGGATGTCGTAGTCACAACACAGTGGTCATTAAGGTAGATAACTTTTATCAATTTCTAACTAATGAAATTCCTAGATCTGTGAGATTCATTGAACTGTTCAATGGCATGTTTAATCTCGGATATGCCCCACCGTTTGTGACTGGGATGCCGAGGATCACAAACCGGGTGTGAATAACCATGCAAATTAGCTTGGTACTCTCGGGGTCCATTATCATCTCAAATTGATGTGCCGGTTAACCATACACGCTCCATCAACAATGATAACACCCGAGAAACCCATTGCCACTCTTTATGAACCCCCATTGGTGTGCCGGTAACCCACACACGCTCCACCAACGTTTCATAAAGTGCAATGTGCAATTTCATGGGTTAGCATCAAATTCACATTTTTCCTAAAGTAACTAGATTGGGAATTCTTGTACGGGTTCTAGTACTTTGATCATTATACTTTTAATGATTAAGCGGTCCTATCAAAACTGTTCGGCTAACAACCCTCCACTGATCAGGAGAGCGGTGGGTGAGAGTGAACACCCATTAGACCGCCATTTTATAGGCAGTCTCCTTATACCCACTTTATAGACCAGCTTCGTGAATGAGGCCTACTAATGATTTGACTAACCAATTTATCTTATACATATAGTATTAACCTTTAATAATATATATAAGATGTATTTTAAATCTTTAAAATATTCCTGATTTATCTTTTAATTTCCTATTAATTTCAAATTAAATTAAACCTTTAAATTCGATTTAATTCATCTTTTAATTAAACTATTAATTAAATTAATTAAATCTAGATATTTTAAACCTTTTAAAATATTTAGGATTTATCCTTTAATTTTCGAAATTTAACCATTAAATTTAAAATTAAATTAAATCCCTTGAATTATCTTTTAATTAAACTATTAATTAAATTAATTCAAATATAGATAGGTTTTTCCAAATTAATCTAATCAATTTAAACTTATCTTAAACCCCTAATTATCGAATTCATAACAAACTGGGTTTAAGGTTATCCATTTAATTAAACAATTAAAGTTATCAAAAATAAAAAGCCTTCCAAAACCCTAATGCCTATTTTCGAAAATTACCAAGGGGTGGGGAAAAGGTTTCTAAAACCCAAACCCTAAATCCATATCAGGCCCAAAGAGTTTATAAACAATAAACCCTAAATATAAGGAAAACTATTACAGCAATTCAATAAGAAAACAACCAAATGCTTTGATACCACTGAAAGGTTTTCCGCAACCATGAACTAAATAACCTAAGTTCACATGCAACCTAGAAAAAGATATATGTTTTCTTACTTTGAACATGTAGCTAATTCCTAAAGGCCAAACAAAATAACTAAAAGAATAAATCAAGAAAAACTAACCTTTAGTTTTTAATCTTGAAGTTAAGCAGCACAAGTGTCCTGCCTCAAATGAGATCACACCCAGGGAGCCAGAGGGTGGACGAAAATTCCAGAGAGAATAATAGAATGAGCACAAATAATGAGGCCTAGGGTTCCCTATTTATAGGGAAACAAGAAACCCTAGCCGTCAGCCATTTTCCGGATTATACGTACGCGCGTCGCGGCCTTTACATTGGCGCGCCGCGCGCCGCAATTCAACTATTGAATTCGTATGAATATGTACGCGCGTCTCGGCCTTTACATTGGCGCGCCGCGCGCCGCAATTCAACTATTGAATTTGTACGACTTTAATCCTTGACTTCCTGATTAATCTAATTAATGCCACAGAAATTAATCCAATTAATTCCTGATTAATTATTAATCAATCAATATAGTTTCTAATTAATATATTATCACTTTAATATATTAACAAACCATATCTTTTATTTCTATTGATTTATTAATCCCATAATAAACCAACCTTTCTCTCTACCGAACTTTCTACCAAACCTCCAGCTATGAGGGCAACCCAAATGGACTATGCTTCTATTAATTAGGTAAATACAAATTATAAGTCATGGCTTAGACACCTAATCCAACAGACTACTCCCACTACATGAATAATGTTTGGTCCGGTATACATTTACGCGTACATCAAGCTGCCTACTACAAATGCATAGGGGATCTTGGCCATCGTTGCCTTGTATTCTTTCATATTTGGGGATTGCTTATATGAGAGTTTCAGGTAGGGATGACAACGGGACCGAAAATAGGCTCCCCTGCCCCCGAATTCCCCCATTTCCTTGCCCCCGATCCCGCCTTCGAATTCCAATAGTAACCCCGCTTCCGCCCCCGTTCTCCCGTTTCCCATTTGAGACTCGAAAAACAATATTTTCCCTCGACCGCGATCCCGATATCGACCTTGAAATCGCTAATAATTTAATTATATATATATTATTTATTATTTTATTTATATACAAACAGGGCCCCCACGGGGGTTTCGGGACGGAACCGCTTGCCCCAACCCCGAAAATCAAATGGGAGTGAAATCCGCCCCTACCCCTGCTCTCGCTCTCGAATTTTTTGAAAAAAACCCCATACGGAATTGGAATCCCATATAATCGGGGTCCCACAAGGCTTTTTGCCACCCTTAGTTTTCAGGTGACTATCAAGCAATGTGAATCTTGCCTTTGCTTCAACCATACTAAACTTCTTTAAAACTTTTTGGATGTATTTCTCGTGAGAAAGTTTTAGGACTCCTACGACTATATCTCGGGCGATGCTTATACCCAATATCTGCTTAGTTGTGCCTAGGTTCTTCATATCGAACTATCTAGCCAAAAACTTCTTTAGGTTGTTAATATCGTGTATGTTGGACCTCATCACAAACATATCATTAACATAAAATAACAAGATGATGAATCATGACTAGAATTTATTCTGATAACAGTAGTGATCGCTCCCACTTTAGCTTTAGGCATTCCTCCTTATGAAGCTATCAAAATTCAATTACCACCACCTTAGAGCTTGCTTCAATCTATACACGTTTTTCTTCAACTTGCACACTAGGTTTACATTTCCAGCAACTTGAAAACCTTTTGGCTGTGCCATGTAGTTATCTTCATTAAGGTAGCCATGCAAGAACACTATCTTTACATCAAGCTTTTCGAGATATAAATCTTTTGAAGCCACAATACTTAGTATTGTTCTGAGTGTGGTCATATTCACAACTGAAGAGAAGATTTCATTGTAATCGACCTGTCCTTATATTGGAATACCTTCACCACTAATCTAGCCTTGTATCTCTTGCACACATGAGCTTTATCCTTTATAAAGCTCGTGTCCCAGGTATTAGTATAAAAAGTTTAAAGAATTAAAATCTAAGTGTTTTGAAAATTATGGTTCTTTAAGGGGCTATCATTATTGGGATAGTGGCGCGAATGAGGGTTTAAGTATGACTAATAGTGACGCCATCAGCTATGCTTAATGGTGCGACATGCCAAAATGCTTAAACTCTAATTATCGAGCCATGAGCCCTATTAAAGGCACTAAAACCTAGACGAACCTCTTTTACCAACCACTATCTCCAGAGAAACCCTAGTTCTTGCGTTAGCCTTTCCATTGTTGATTCCCTTATTGCTTGCTTTTAAAGATTACTTGAAGAAGAAAAATAGAAGAGGTGGTGTAAGGAAACATTCTCCAACCAAGATCCAACATCTTTTAACATTTTATACCATTCTAAGTAAGAAAGTTCTTTGCTTTGATGTTTCTTTGCAAAGATCCAAGGGTTAGAAGAATATTATAGCATGATTGGTCCATTCTTGTTATGTTCTTGGATTTTTGGAAACACCAATTTACCAAGTCTATTTTTAGACATTTTAGAAGCTTTTGAACTAGGGAAGATATCATGCTCAAGCTCTATTGGTATGTGTGGTATTTTGGGGAACTACCTAAGCTTTGTGTTTACTCTCTCAAGTTAAATGTTTTTCAGGTACATCTTCAAATAAGGAAAATGGCACGACATGACTATATCACATCTGACACATTTACTGAAACTTCCGTTGATTTATGACTTATGATTTGTATTGGGTTTTGATGCTATGTCTTTTGGATATGTCATTTTACTAAACACTGAATGAATATTTTTATGGTATTAAAATGGTTTTCGTTTATACTCTGATTTTAAAATAAAAAATTTGGCCTTAAAATTTGGGACGTTTACATACTTGTTGGTCAGTACCTTCTTTTTGTTGGTAACTTGACAAAAGAACAAGTCTCACTATTGTCAAGTGACTGCAACTCATCCTCTATAACCTTTTTCCACTTTATAGATTCTTTCATCCTCAAGCCTTCAAGATAAGCAGTTGGTTCCCCATTTTCTGTCAGCACAAAATATGACAATGTTGAGTATCTAACCGGTGGTCTTCTATCTCGAGTGGATCTTCGAAGGATACTACCTGCTGCAGCACTTGTACCTTCAAAATTCTTGTTTGAGGAATCACTGTCAGAGGCTAATTGATGCATGTAAATCAATCGGTGGTAGATGCCAAAAACTTGATGTGACAAATTTCTTTTTTGAAAGTTATAGAACCAATCTCAACTCAACTAGGGACTATTACACACTTGGTAATGAACCTAATCGTGTAGCAGTATAGTTGTGGTAAGAAATGGTGTTGAACTATCGGGGAACGAGTATGAAACAGATTAGAAGATTTAATTATTACTTAATTCTAGAAACATAAAATAAATAGGGAATTGGATATAAAACGCAAAAGGTAAACAAAAGGCAAAACAAAGAAAAATGATATAGAAAACTGATATGGTAACAGTTCTGAATGTATTCTTATTTAAACACACAGGGACCGTTTACGTCAATTTGCCATACTACATAGGGACCATTTCTGTAATTCTGAAAATTTCAAGCAATTCGACATTTTCACTAATTTTAGCAAAATAAAAAAATACACAGACCCCAATAAATGCGAGGAAATAGCCATTTCTGTAATTTTTCAAAGCTAAAAACACAGAGACCATTTCTGTCATTTGGCAATGCTATTACTTAGTGATAATTCTGTAATTTTACAAATAAAAAATCAATAAACCATTTATCTAAATCTTGCAAAATTTAAAACATAGGGACCATTTCTGTCATTTTGTCATAGTATTACACAGAGATTATGTCTTTAATTATGCAAGATTTATATATTGGGACAATTTTTGTAATTTTAACAAAACTAAAACTATATACACCATTTCTATCATTTTCCTATTTCCTGCATACCATTTCTTTAATTCTTGCAAAATTAAAAACACCTGGACTGTTTTGTCAATTTTTCATACTATAACACATAAACTATTTTTGTGATTCTGGAAGTTAAAAATACGAAAATTATTTCTTTAATTTTTTATAAAGTTAAAAACACAAGGACTATTTCTACTGTATGTCTATTTTCCGATAAATGCAAGGATATATATGATATAAAAAAATGCACTACTTTATTGGTATATGGTTTAATAATAGTGATCGATTGTTATCGAATGTCTATATTGCTTCACTAGATAAAATCTAAACTAATTAAAAGCCTACACGTACAAATCAAAAAGATTAATTTATTTTTTGTAAAAATCGATTACTAGTGAAAAACTTGCTTTTCTATTTAAAACAAAATAACAAGATTATCCTGTTAAAACAATTCAGGAAAAATATTATTTTCTAAATAAAAGAGCTTAAGTGTAACTTGCGGCATATAAAAGTGGGAAAAGAAAAACTTGCATTTTACATTTTAAATGTTGAGGTAACAAGCAAAAAAGTTGCTTTTCACATTTTGAATGTTGAGGAAATGAGTGTAAACATGTTTTTAATCATTTATGGGGCCAATCATGATTGAGGAATTATAAGAATCCCAAAAAGGTAAAACAACTTAGTTATGATGCTCTTATCTTCTTCTCTTTTCCTACGCATATATATGGCTGATGGCACGTATGTGGATCTCGAGGGCCCTTTTCCTTGGTTTTATATTTCATAAAAAAATGTAAGATCTAAATTGATGAGATTATAAATCTTGTTATTTAAAATGGCTATAAAGGATTGGAAGGGTCTCTTTCAATAAAAGTAGTCAGGTCAACTTTCGTATATCTCGAGTAATATTTCGTGTGAATACGAAGTTATATCTCATGTTATGAAGTTACAACAAACAAAACTCCATGACCACAAAAACGTATGTGATAGGGTTCGATCCTTACATATCAATATTGTTACCTTTATCCATATTGCATATATCTAATTGGGTTTGATGTATAAAAAAGTTTCAGAAAATACCTTTGAATGAATTAACAAGAATGCATAATGTATGATATGAATTTACTTTTTTTTTTTTTTTTTTTTTTGGAACCGGCGAGAAATTTTATCGGATATTTTCATTGAACAGTTACGTCTCATAACTCATACTCATACTATTCATGCATGTGTACGTCTCAACCACTTAATGATGTTTCATACTATTCATGCATGTGTACGTGTCAGCCAGCTAATGATGCCTCATACTATTTATACATGTATATGACCTAACGAATTAATGATGTCCAAGTGTATTTCTTTGATTCTTTGTTGATCTTCCACGCAATATATATATATATATATATATATATATATATATATATATATATATATATATATATATATATATATATATATATATATATATATATATATATATATATATATATATATATATACTAGTTTAAAACCCGTGTGTTACACGGTTGAGGATTAAAATTGAAATAGTTTGAAATGCAATATGCAAAAAATAGCAATGTACTTTCAATTTTATATCTATAATAGCATCGTACTTCACTTAAAAAAGAATATTGAAATAGTTTGAAATACAAAATGCAAAATAGCAATGATCTTTCAATTATATATCTATAACAACATTGTACTACTAAAAAAATAGACACAGAGACAATGCAACACACAGACAAACACAGACATATAGCAATGTTCTTAAAGAACAAAATACAATGTTGTAATAGAAAAATGATGGTTGGAAGCTAATAAAAATAGAAAAATGAAACTACGTTGTGTTTTCTTGCATCGTTTACCATGGATCATTGCCAGATAAAGATATGATGGCAAACCTGGTAGTAAATGGTGTACAACCACTTCAATATGAGGTTTTATTTATTAGAATAGATAGATTGTTCTTCCAACAAATCGAAGCTCATACACACTTACAACATACAACTTTTGTGCATGTATTATAGTAGCAGACTTTCATTTCTTTCTATTGTAGTCACAAACTTTCATGCATAAATTTGAATTAAAAGGCAGTAAAAAAACGAAAACTTGGTCCTGAAAAGTTTGTTTCACAATTCTAGTCCAAAAAAGTGATATTTTTGCAATTTTAGTCCCAAAAGTTTTTCTTTTGCAAATTTGGTCCCGAAAAGTTTTACATGATCTGAAGTACACATACACAACAAATACACATACAAAACACAGTCACACACATGCCACATATACACACGGCACACTCACATACAACACATATACATACAGCACACACTCACACCCGCATCGCATACATGCGTACACATTATATAGCAAAGTCAAAGGCTGCAAAAGTAAAGCAAGAAAGATAATTTTTTTTTGCAGATGACCTAGTATCAAATTAAAACCAGGAAAAAATAATTTTTTGTTTGTAACAAAGTATGTTGCTATATCTAGATATTTCCCACCACTGAATAGATCGCCGATTGTACGTCCAATACGTTTGAGATCAAGAAGAAAAAATGTAGTATCTTTATTCTAAATTCTATAGAACGATTTATCATGATGGTACAGACGATTCTAATTTCAGTTTGTAAGATGATGTGGTTATAACAAATTTAAAACATTACTAAAAATGCTCAAAAATGTTATTAACATAAATACCCAAAGATTGAAATCATTACTTAAAATACTTTCATATACTTGTGGTGGAGCCCATCATCACCAACAGCTTACTTAAATACTTTCGCATACTTGTTTTTAAATTATTATTGTTTAAACCCATTTTTAACTTAAACAAAAATTCTAGTCAAACTTGGTTAACTTAAATTCTTATTTAATATTTATTTATTGTATATTAACTTAAAAATGGATTTTTGATTTAACCAATAGTGTTGGTATTTTTATTAATAATTTATGAATAAGAATTTACTCGAAAGGTTACTTAAGTTAAGAGAATGTTTATTATCTTGAATTAACTCAAAATTTGATATTTTCGCATATATGGTAGAGTACTTATTTTTGTTAGGATGTTGTAGTTTCTAGTATAATGACATGACACGAATATATAAAATGAATATGGTGAAAAATCTTCACAAACCTTTTCTTTTTTGCGTGGTATTCAAATGTATCTCCCAATGGGCGTTGTTGAATGGGTCACTGCATCCTTCAAGTGATACCTACATACGATCAATCTGTTATTTTGGGTTTACTTCAAAATTTTGAGAAAAAAATTTGATCCCATAGAATATAGCTTATTAAGTAAATGGGTCAAAATTGCCGTCTAAAAAAGAGAAATAATTAACCAATAATCAATTGTTATTTTGCAAAAGAAACCCTTCTTCATTGCTTACAAATTACTTGCATATTCAGGAACAATTAAACCCAAACATCATTGTCTTATTATAACCAACATAAACTCATTCAGTTTCCCTGCACACTAACATACGAGATACGACTATAATCTTCATCTTAAAAATCTAATATCTGAATGGGGATATTGAATTTTTACCCAAAGATAAAAAAATATGAGCACATATGAGCATTTGTTAATGAAATAAAAAAACATTATACAAGATTTTCCAGAATATTCCCAAATGAATTGAGTGCAATCTTTATTACTGCAATTTAGAAAATAACGAACAAAAGAAAAGGGTTTGGGGGAAACGATTCATTAGGAATAGATATTTCTGTAAGTTTCACTTAGGAATCAGACACATGACATGACAACAAAGTAAAGCATGACTCTACCTTTTGTCAGGTACCTGCAACGTTGAAGCAGGTAAAACTCATTTAATAGCTGCACTTCCTAGAAATGTAGGATTCAAATCTAACTCCTCCTTCATCGTTAAACACAATTACCTACATTAACATTGACAAACACGAATGACTTGATAGTTTTCAATGCAACAAAGAGCAAAACAATTTCATACATTTTGTTTATTACAACATTCTACTTTCATCTCGTCCTCTTACACCATTGTATTTTGAATAATATACCAGAAATTTTCAAAGTACCATGTCCTAATAAGAGAAGACCTGAAACTGCAATGTTATATAAATGTTTCACATCACTTCCTTCATGGACTAAATTTGAATCATATTCCTTTTAGTTAGACCTGCTCAACTATATGTTCATATTGAACCTTAACATTGATAACCTTAGTATAACATTCACACAAGGGAAACGGCTAAATAAACGTCCTGTCACTAATAGCATAAAACCGGATGAGGATCAATTTTCAAACAGAGAAGACACAGTATAAGAAACTTAGGATTTGCTTTCTTCAATCCGTTGTACTTCTTCCCAATAAACGTCCTGTCACAAATAACAAATTTAATTTTAGTAACATGAATGTGACAGGACAGAGCAAGATGATACAGTAACTATATACATTCATCATGTTTCAACATAGTTATGATTCAAGTCCTAAAACATTTTCAATCTTTATATGGATTTATTAAAAAAACTAAAAGCAAGAGCATACAGTATCAGAAACCTGCTTTCTTCAATCCCTTGTAAAAGCCCTGTCACAAAAAAGTTAATTTTAATAAATTGGATATGGTTAGGAAAAATAGCAAGCCGATACAGTACAAATTTCATGGAATCTGATATCAAGGAAGTGATTTTAACACGTGGATGGGTTTGTAATTAAAGTAGATGGGGTTGAAACTTCCTATGTTGAGTAAGTCGATGGAGATAAATGGAGGATGATTCAGAAAAGTTGAAGATGTGTCGTGTTCAATACTCAGATTTCCTATATGAACAATCAATCCTAATATTCAAAAATAATTAGAAGAGGGAGGAAATTTTAGTAGAAATTAAGAAATTTAAAGATCAATGAAAAACCATAGATACCTGTTTAGTGAGAGAGAGCGAAAAGGAAGACGATAGCGTTTTTAATTGCAATCGTAATGATAAAGTTGGATAGATTGATCGTACAAAACAAAGAATGATTAGGGTTCGTACCGTAATGTAGAAGATGAAGCAGATGCAGTATATGAGGAAGCGGCGAAGACATCAGTTTCCGTGATTTACAAGTTGAATTGACCAGGGAGTGGATCGACATTTAAGGGATGCTGCATCATCATCGGCTTTAATATGGGCTAATTTTATGCCTTGCAGTTTTTAATCGGCAACAAAAGATGAGTGGGAAAATAAAATGAAGCAAAACCAAAAGTTGACACGTGGCATACTAATAGTCTAAGGAATTGACACGTGGAAGAAAGGATTGCTTTATTATAAGAGATATATATATATATATATATATATATATATATATATATATATATATATATATATATATATATATATATATATATATATATATATATATATATATATATATATATATATATATATATATATAATCAGGATCGGGTGAAGACTCTTTTTTCGGTGAGTACTCGTTAGAACACCTTAAAAACATTGAAAAAAATATAAAAAATACAAATCATAAAATCGAGAATAGTATTATATCATTATCAAAAAGAATTTTAAAAAGAATTTTTGGATCATTGAAAAACGTAATGATCCAATTTTTCTATTTTTATTTTGGATCATTATTTCATTATATAAAAAAATAATGATCCAAAAGTTTTTTTTTGAATCTTTTTTTCTCTGATATAGTACTATGATCCATTTTATTATTTATATATTTTTTATTTTTTTTTCAATTTTTTTAAGGTGTACTCGCGAGTCCTCACCGAATCCGAACCCTATATATATATATATATATATATATATATATATATATATATATATATATATATATATATATATATATATATATATATATATATATATATATACATACATACATACATATATATATATATATATATATATATATATATATATATATTTATATATACACACATATATACATATACATACATATATATATATATATATATATATATATATATATATATATATATATATACATACATATACATATATATATATACATATATATATATATATATATATTTTTTTTTTTGAAAAGCAACTAAACTTTTATAAAAAAGGCGACTACACTAGCAAGGCGCTAGGCAAGCCCACTACAAACACCGATTACAAAGGATTAACAGCCTGATTAGGGGCCGTGAGCCACAAATTCCTATCTATAAAGACATTCTTAGCCCTAATATCAATCCAAAGAAAAGCATCCTTTTGAACTTGACTGAACAGATCTTCGACTCTTCTCCTGGTCTTTTTGAAGATGCAATCGTTTCTATTCCTCCACAAGACCATGAACGTAGCATAGCCTACTGTTTCCAACGCCTTCTGCTGAATCTTATTCCGACCCATCTGACATAGATCTTTGATGATGTCCTCAGGCGAACTCAAAGTGCAGTTAGCTGCCCCACCAAGAAAAAATCTTGTGCCACACCGCAACAGCCACAGGGCATTCTACAAAGACATGGGTTAAAGATTCAATGTTGTCTTTACATAAATCACAATTGACAGAAGATTGGGTGACTCCTATTTTGGCTAAGATCTGTTTGACCGCTACCCTTTTCTTGAACAGCTTCCATATAAAAATATTGACTTTGTTTGGCAGCCATCGGAACCAGCGATTCTTTCCAATTACATTAGTTCGGTTTTTGGCGATCTCTGTTCTGAACCAAGTGACTGTGTATGTACCTTTCGGCCCTTCCAAGCACCTCCAGACATCTGTTTTCTCGTTTAGGTTGATGTTGTCAATAATTGAATTTAAACCAATTAGTTCCTCCTTAGTTCTCCCCTCCCTGAGATCCCTGTACCAATCTCTCCTTCTACCATGTTGATTTATTCTCTCGTTCACCTTACAGTCCTTATTCTGATCAATTTGGAACAACCTTGGGAATTTATTCTCAAGCGTATCTTCACTTATCCACCAGTCCTTCCAGAAATATGTATCTTTGCCATTACCCACTTCTTTCTTAAATATTCTGCAAATATCCAGATCCCATGCCCTAAGCTCAAGACCACTATTAATTATTCTCCTCCAGGTATTTCCTGTTTTTATTCCCGTTCCATCTTCCGTGCCTGCACTATTGCCATGAATGCTCTTAATTATTTGGACCCAGAACGCATCAGTCTCAGTTTTAAATCTCCAGAACCATTTAACAATAAGCGCATTGTTGAGATGTTCCAAAGATCCAATGCCCAAACCACCATCCTCTTTAGCCTGTGTAACTTGGGTCCACCTAACCCAAGGGATTTTATATTCATTCCCATTGCTGCCCCAAAAAAAATTCCTCCTGAGTCCCTCTAAAGTTTTCAGAACCTTCTTCGGGGCCTTGTAGAGAGAAAAAAGGAAAGTTCCCAAATTACCCAATATGTTTTGAACTATCGTGTATCTGCCCCCTATTGAAAGTGTTTTGACTTTCCAGTTGCTTAACTTTTTTTTGAATTTTCCAATTAGATGTTGCCATGGTCTAACAGCACCCATATTGACACCGATGGGCATACCTAAAACAATGGAGGGTAGTTTTTCCACCTTGCATCCAATTATAGAAGCCATCATATCCACCGAAGCATGATTTGATCCTACCCCAATGAGCGCGCTTTTCTCCAAATTAACCTTCAAACCTGCAGCTCTTTGAAAACAATGCAAAATTCTGATAAGGTTAAGGACATTTTCAACCGACCAGTCGCCGAAAAAGATTGAATCATCTGCAAAAAAAAGATGGGTTAGAAGAATTTTATTGTGTCCCACTTCAATTCCTTTGTATCCTCCTATATCCACAGCTTTCATAATCGCTAAGTGAAGGCCTTCCATAACAAGAGTGAAAAGGAAAGGGGACAAAGGGTCCCCTTGTCTAAGACCACGAGAGAGAGAGAATTCAACCGTAGGGCTGGCGTTTACCAGAACAGAAGAAGTACCCGACTTCAAACATTCAAGGATCCATTGTCGCCATTTGATCCCAAACCCCTTCTGGATCATAATCGAATTTAAGTAATCCCACGAAACCGTATCATAAGCCTTTGCTATGTCCGATTTAAAGATCAGCATCGTCTTCTTTTTTGCCTTCACCCAATCCACCACTTCGTTAACAATCAAGGGACCATCCAGAATTTGTCTGTTTTTAACAAAGGCAGACTGAGTTTTACTAATTATAGAGGGGAGGACTACTTTTAATCTATTTGCTAACATCTTCGCTAAAATCTTATAGACACCGGATATAAGACTGATGGGTCTATAATCCTTTAGTTTCGAGGGGTTTACAACTTTAGGAATCAAAGTTATAAACGCTGTGTTTAACCCTTTCGGCAGTATGGGCCTCCTCGCAAACTCATTAAAGGCATCAAGCAAATCTTTTTTTAATAAATCCCAATATTTTTTGAAGAATTCCATTGTGAAGCCGTCAGGGCCCGGGGATTTATTATTCCCACAACTCCAAATCGCCTCCTTGAGATCGTTTTCATCAAACAGTCTTTCCAGTTTTCGTTTTTCGATATCGCTTATTTTCGATGTCTCCCCAAGGTCTTGATACCAGTTGCAATCAGGGTCCGCCTTAAAGATGTTCTCAAAATGAGATTTGAAATGTTCTTTGACTGAATCAGGGTCTGTAACCCATATGTTCTCAATATCAATGCCTTTTATGTTATTTATATGCTTTTTCTTATTTAAATTGCGGTGGAACAGGGCTAAATTTTCGTCTCCTTCAAGGCACCACAAATTCTTATTTTTTTGAGCTATATCTTCCCATCTTTTTCTTTCTAAACGTTGCATATTTTTTGTGATGTTTAATCTTTCTACAGCGTTCTCTTGGTTCCAATTCCCCTCTTCAATCTTCCTATCCAGCTCTTCTAATTTCTTTGACCAAATCAGTTTTTCTTCTTCCTCTTTGCTTTTTTTTTCGGTTAGACCATTCTTTAATTCTGATTTTGATTGCTTTCAGTTTTTGCATTATTATGAATAATTTCAGATGTTGTCCCTCAATCGCCAACCCATTCCAGGTTTCTATGACCACCGAATCCAACTCTTGATCCTCCAACCATGAGTTAAAAAATTTAAACGGGACATGACCATAAAATCTCCTTACTTGTTTTAGGATCAACGGCTTGTGGTCCGAGAACATACGAGCTTCACTTATGACTTCATAGTTAGGCCACCAATTCCCATAATTGTCCGAGACAAGAAAGCGATCTAACTTCGAAAGTTTCGCCCCTCCCCCTTTGATCCACGTAAACTCCGTCCCTCCAATTTTCACATCAATGAGGTTGTTGTCAGCTATAAACTTGTTAAACAGGTCAGTCGCTCTTTTGTTTAAAACCGAGCCTCTTCTTTCGTGATCACCTCTGACGTCATTGAAGTCACCAAAGACGACCGCAGCTCCCCTCCAGTTACTTAGCTCAACACTCACAAAATGCCATAACTCTTCTCTTTTAGCGGGATCTTGACTAGCATATATGTTAATAAAAGAGATGGGGGTATTATTGTCCAACCACTTCCCCTGGATAATAACACAGTCTTCCCTGAGAATAGCTTGATCCTTTTTGAATAAACTTTTGTTCCATATACTGATTATCCCCCCTCCTTGGCCAATACTTTCTTTGAAGACAAAATCAAAATCATTACTCCCCCACACTCTTTTGACCACCATATCAGTCACTATTTTCCTCTTCGTTTCTTGTAAACCCACAAAAGCAATCTTGTGCTTGCAAATCAAATTACGAAACCAACTGGTCTTGTAGTCGCCAAGACCAAAGCCATTCGAATTTAAAGAGAGTATATTCATTTGTTACCTGTTATAACTCCTGTTTCTTGCTTCTTCCATCCCTTACTCTTCCCTTTTGTTTTTTTGAAACCGCATAAATCTCCGATCTCCTCCAACCTTTGGGAGATTTCATCACTAATCGAAGAGCAAGCCTCCTGTCTTCCATTTCTGGTATAACGCATCATGGTCACTTCTTTATTGAGTAATTGTTTTGATCGGCTTCTAGTAATTCTTTTTTCCAAGCTACCGTTAGCCTCTTTGATCTCCTTCGTACTGTTCTCCTTCACCAGATTACAAAATTTCGAGGTCTCTTCTTCTTCTAACATCTTCAATTTCATCCCCAACGGAGTATCTTTGGAGAGAAGAAATTTTATTTTCCCAGAAAGCCTCGCTAGATCGTTCTCTTCAGACACTTTTCCGTTTTCATTGTATTCCTTGTAATCAGGTATTATTTTGTTATTTCCAGGGGAAATGTCCGCTAAATTGGTAAAGTTCCCAGAAACCTCTATTGGGCTTCTTTCCATTCGGCTTTCTTTTTCTCCGTTTATGTAACTATGGCACTCATCAGTGTTTGGGTTTGAATTAATTGGGCTTTGGTTATTGACTGGCGTCATTTTACAGCCCAACTGAGGTTCCCCAGCATGCGTAAAATTTCCATTTAAACTAAAGCTCTTCTTTTTACGATTAGAATTATTTAAGTTTAAAAAGGCGCAGTTTACCTCTTTAATTATGTTTTCACGCTTTTCATCGGCACACTCCATCTCGGGACTTGATTCACGGATAATTGAGTCTTCCAACGCCTCTACAGAATCTTCGTCGGAGAAATCCTCCGATTTTTCGTCATCGGACGAGTCCCGGCGATCCTCCTCATCCGATGACTCAGCCTCCTTCGATCGTTGGTTATTTCTGCAATCAATCTCCTCTTCCTGATCAAAAAATCTGCCTTCCATTTCTTTCACACGAATCGTAAATATCTTCGTATCAACTACGACTTCCATTGTTTCGTTTATAACTTCCATGACTTTTGTGTTTATACACAATAATCCAGTCGACCAATCTTGGTTCCATGAAGAGCATGGATCCGTCATTA
>CM042016.1:20330206-20382706 GCA_023525715.1 Cichorium intybus | reverse complement strand
GGCGAAACAACATCTGGGTCCCTTAATGGTTAACAACGCTATATGTTAAGTACATGACATGCATGACAACACATAATAAAGATTTTGTAACGTAGTAAAGTTTGGATCAACTATATGAAATACAATTAATTTAAATCAGAGACATTGCATTGAAAAGTTAAATTTAAAGGTTAACATCGTGATGAGATTTGGATGTTGTGGTGCAACTTGCGATCAAAGTTTGAATCAAGCAGTTTACTTGTTTGTGGTACATTCAATTATTTCATTTTTATCTCAAATTAATTTATTTATAACATCTTCATTACTTGTTTTTGCCAGATATAACTACCTTAAACCTAAACAATATATATTTTTTTTACCATTATCGGTTGTTCCTTTATATCTAAAATTAATGAACTTTAGACATTTATCAAGACATCCACCGTATAATGTGGTGAGGGGAAGTGGATAAGTCGACATGCTTGTGTGGGTTGTACGTTGTGGAAGAAGCCGTTTTTATGAAGGTCATGTGTATGACCCGTGTCATGCGGCCACCCATGTGACTAATAGTCCTTTGTTCTTTATATCGCATGTGAATCCACGTGCTCTTTTTATTCCTTGGTTTTTTGCGGGTTGTTTTTAATATAAAAAATAAGCTTGGGGGACAAGTACATATCTATGAGAATTTTGTCCTCACCATGTAATACATGTAACAAATGCAGGGTCGTAGCGTGGACATGGGTAAGGTGGTCGACCGTTCCGGGCCTCCAAATTCGTAGGGCCCCCAAATTCCTAGGCCCCTTTATATAGAGCTCTTATATTAGTTCAGAAATTTTAAGGCCCAAAAATTTTTTTGATATAAAAAAATGCCCAAAAAAATTTTGATACAAGAAAAGGCCCAAAAAAAATCAGAAAATGCCCAAAATTTGCATAAGCCGATCATTCCTTCTAGGCAAAACTGATCGGATCCTTCTAGGTATCTCAAACGTTTCACCAGGCTCGTCGCTCAATCCGACAATCCATAGGAGCATAGCAATGATTAGTATTCGGCATCTTAAACGGTAATCGATTCTACTTATTCTCACAAAAAATTGAACAATCCATAGAAAAAAATGATCCATGAATAAGTTTATAAAAAACTAGGCTCTTCTAGTTGTGGTGTTTTAAATGAACAAGAAAATGGAGCAAATAAATCCGACAACATTACACATGAAAACCTCACCCGAAGAATCTTTTAGAGTTGAGTATTTTTTTGTTGTTGTTGATATGGTAATTACTTCATTAGAAGCTAGATTTGAGCAAATAACAACCTTTGAAAATATTTTTGGTTTTTTATATAATTCAGAAAAATTAAAGTCATTGGATGACATTGAACTTAAAGAAAGTTGTACTAATTTTGCAAGCAAGTTTTCTAAAAAAAAAAACATGTGTGATGTAGACTTAAATGATTTGTTTGCGGAACTCAAAGTGTTGCAAATGACTTTGCCAAATGTGGTTATGTCCGCATTTGAAATTTTAGATTTTATTAAAAAAAAGGTTTTTATCCAAATTCTTCCATTGCATATCGAATTTTATTAACTATACCCGTTACCGTAGCATCGGCCGAAAGAAGCTTTTTCAAAATTAAAATTATTAAAAAACTATTTAAGATCATTTTAATGTCACAAGAAAGATTAAATGGGTTGGCTACGTTATGCATTGAGAAAAATATGTTAGACAACATCGATATTGATACTATTATTGATAATTTTGCATCTAAGAAAGCTCGAAAATGTAAACTTTAGTTTTAGTTTTTTATTTTATTTTATTCTATTGTAATATGTAGTTGTTAGGTTGTTTGGTTCATGAGGCATGTCTCATAGCTTTTTTCATTTCCATAGGTGGGGAGTCTCCAGCCTTCAATTGTAATAATTTTTTCAATTAATAAAAAATTTCGGAGGTGCCGCCATCTTTTATTAAAGAAAGATATTGTTAGGGCCCCATTTTTCTATTTCACCCGGGCCCCACATTAACTTGAAACGGCCCTGAGCAAATGCCGCAAAATCGTGATCAAAAGAATATATACAAGTGTGGGGCTAGTCAAAACATGAAACACCATCGCTTAAGGCTTTTCATAAAACGTCATTTTAACCCATGGTTTATCATCATTAATCAATAAAATCATCCTTTAGTGAAAACTTTAGTTTCAACATTTTCAAATAAGTCATTTTCTTCCAAAAACTATTTTAAAACACATGGGGTTTAATGAGAAATAATTTAGGTGTAAGTTGCGGAAAACAACGATTTGGTCCCATTTTAGATAAAACATTTTAGTTTATAAAATAGCGAGGTTGTAACAATTCAAATACCATTACACAATTTAAATGATACCATACAAACCGTGGCCTTCTAAACATCCAGCTCTTCTAAGTCATCTAAACTCCTCAACCTGAGTACACATCAAAATAAGTTAGGCAATGGAAATGCCTAGTGAGTTTACCCGAGGTTGACCCATTTTGAGTAAGTAGTGAACTATCACACTCGAGACAAACCCCCAAAAACAGTTTTAACACACACTTCAAAAGTTATTTAAAACATCATAAAGATTTACTCAAAATAGATAGTTATAATATGCAAATGTAATGTATGATGCAACTATCCCAAACCCACGTCCATCTCATAAAAGTCCAACTCACCTCAATGGCACCTACCTAAGTTCACAAATGACACGCATGAAGCATGTCACTTGATCCCCGTATAGGTTAAACTAGAACTAGTGGCCATCACACTAGCCCCATGAGGGTTAGCAACTCCCTCATGCGTCTCCTCACCCTCTTTATTTTAGAGAACGGTCAAACTCAAAACATCGTAAAGGTGGCTACTTCAGCCAAACATCATTAAACATCTTTAAGGTCATCATAAGGTTCACTCGGTCAATCTCATCCTATATGCAATGCAATGCACAAGTAGGATGCTCAAAACATCTTTCAAAACATCATCATCATCTTTATTTGAAACATCTTTAGAAAACTCGTTTTCATGCAATGCACAAGTAGTAATCATATAACACGTTGCACATAATATCATGCATGAAAAGTAATTGACAACACACACAAAAGATAGTTGGAATGATGTGTACTCCCGGTAAACTCACCTGAGGTCAACTGAAAAGTCAACACTAATCTTGAAACATCCTCGAGTCTGAAAATGTGATATCCTAGACACACCAGCTCAGCCTCCAATTCCCTATGATCATACGTATCAAAATTAATACGTGATCAGAAGGTGTATCAATTTCCTAAACTTAACTAGAGCCTCATCGGATAGACAAACTTATACCCAAATGATGCTAAAGTTTAATCGTCTAGTCTACAGATCATTCACACGAGCCGTCACGCTTAATTAGTCTTATTTAAGTGTTATATCTTTGTTATACAAATATTTTCTCAAAAAGTCTCGTATTTTAAAATACATTTTTATGTGTCAAATGCATCTTAAGATCTACATTATTCTTACTAATAGACTTAATTTGCGTTTAAATAAATCTACTTATATTTCAATTAATAATTTGATTAATTAAAATGAAATATTAATATTCATCATTTTCTTTAATAAGATTAAAACTAACTTACAACTCAGGGATAATACTCAAGATGAATTGGTCTAAAAATTTAAGTTCAATAACTAGTAGCATTCGACTAGTAATATTCTAATGGAATTCGGCCCAATGCATGCTGATCATCAAATTGAACATAGTCCAACTCTTAAGCCCGTACTACAATATTTAGCCCATACGTAACCTAAATTGCAAAAGTCAGAAGAAAAGTCAAAATCGTACCTAGTCTCCTCCCGTCGTCGTTCCGTGTTCATCACCATCACCTCCAGCGAACTCATCATCTCCGCCCACTCCATCATCACCGGCGACAACGATGTCCTTTTCCCCGCCGGTTGCTTCAGCTCCTCCGCTTGAACCACCCACTGCACCCTTTTCCTGGTTCACAAACCATGCTAGGAGCCGTCACTTCTGCTCCGACGATGTCCAGGTTCAACCACCTCATTGCCTCCTCCGGCAAGGTTCTCCTTATCGAAGGCACAGTTCTCCCGCAACCACCATGAAGCCACGTCAAGGAATTATCCCCAAGTCACACATTCATCGCACACACATACGACCACCATACATCACACACGTACATGGTAGAAGTTGCAGGTCCGATGGGGTCAAGCCGGAGCCAACCTTCCCTGAAACGAACATTAACCCATCGGGAAAATATGTGGTATTACCGCAAGAAACCACGACCACCACCACTTAACTCTTCACCCGTCGAACTCTCTTCTAGCCCTCCCTCTCATACTGCACTCGCCAAAACAGGTCACCGGAACGACCCTCTCCACTCTCACTCTCGCACCCTCCTATCCCTCTACGGCTGGTATCTGAACCATCTTTGTATCACCGGAGACGAGGACCAGTCTGACGACTCACCCCATCCTTCTCTCTTCCCGTTTCTCTTTCTCTGACCTCACTACAAGAATTTAGGTATGTAGGGACGAATCCTATAGGGACGACAAGTGTCGTCGCAATAGATAACCCTATAGCGACGACATGTCGTTTCTATAGGGTCTACAGTCCAAGTCAAACGTATTTATCTATAGCGACGACTTGTCGTCGCAGTAGGGTGAGGCGGGAAACGAAAAAGTGTTGGCGCTTTTCTAAATACGTATAGCGACGACATTTAGTTTCAATAGGTTAAAAATAATTTAATTTTTTATTTTTAAATGTATTTCAGTCATTAACGGGTACGACGTCGTAGTGGGTTCGGCTATAGAGACGACATGTCGTCCCTATAGCCTTACCAGAACCCTAAAACTTACGCGAACATCTTTTCTGCTCCATTTTCTCCCTCGCGTTTTCTCTCTTCTGCTGTGGCGATTCCGGAGAATCTCGCCCTTTTCTGGTCCATTTCACCCCGCATTACAGTTTCTCCGGCCAAGAACGGTGTGTAATCGTCCTTGCTGTGGCTTTTCGTGGCTATTTTCAAGAATACCTATAACGATTTCGGGTTGTTTTTGCAGGTTGCTTGCTGTGGGTTGCTCCGGTGGTCGTCTCCGGCTGTGGGTTGCTACGGTGGTCGTCTCCGGCTGGAAGGTCCTGTGGTTCTCTTCTCTTCTCTCGGTATCTCATTTTCTCTATTTCTTTCTCTTGCTTTTCTTCTCTCGGTATCAATATTCCACCGGTGTAAATGATATTTACTGTGATATTTCATGGGACCTTGAAGTAACAGTTCACATATTCTCTTCTGGCTCGAGTGGTGGCCGGAATCCGGCTGTTGAAGGCTTGGGTGGGCTTTGGTTTTCCGGTTTGCAGAAAATCAACTAGTTTGGTTAGTAAATCCCGTTTTCTGATTTTATCAAGCTGCATATTTGTTTGTATATAGTTTATTTGTTGATTACTTGCTTATGACTCAATTTGGGAGTAATATGTTCCCGTAAGAGGTGTTAAAACGAATTTTAGGACCTTTTATGTAAATTTTTTTGAAACCGGCATGTAAAATTAGCTACAAATCATGTGTTTATGTATTGATTAATTGGTTATATGCAACTTTATATAACATTTTGTGAAATCTGCATAAAAAATCATGTAGAAATTAGGTTTTAAACGATTTTTAGGACCTTTATGTAACCTTTTTTCAAATCTGCATAAGTTTCAATTTAGCCCCTGAAGTTTGCTGATTAGGATTAGATTGTAAAGAATTCTCATATCTATCAAAATTTCAAATTAGCCCTTGAAGTTTGGTTAGTTGCTGTATTTTACCCATATATGAATTAGATTGTCTTTGGAAATTGTATTATTTTAATTATATTTTAATTACCAACATATGTTTTAATTATATTTTAAGTTTTTAACTACCAACATAAATAGAAACATAAAATAGAATGGAAAAAAGTTATAAAAAATATCATAAAGAAATCAAAAAAGAGTTGTACAAAAGACGTAAACTAATTGTAATAAAGTTTAAAAACGTATCAAAGATTATAAAAAATAAAATTTGTTAAAAAAAAACTTAGTTTGATGCAAATTTGTTTGAAAATATTTAATCAAATTTGTGACAAAATTTAAAATTTATATAAAAATTGTAATAACGAAAGTTAGGAACACTTCATAATCATTAACCTTTGATGTAATAAAATTGTTCTTATCTAGTTTAGTATGTCATTAATAAACATTTCGTAATTGATTATATTTGATAATAATAATAAAAGATGTCTATTAGTAATTTGGGAAAAATAAAAATAATATGTCATTAATAAACATTTCGTAATTGATTATATATATATACATGCATTGCATTAACCTTAGTTTTATTCCCGCTCGAAATGAATTTAGAAATTCATTTCGGGCAGTCCCCGTTTTGGGACTGCTTTTTAAATATTTTGTCTCATTTAGGATGTGAATGAATATTACAGATTGAGTATTTAAGGAAAAATCGATACACATTTCTCTTTACTCCTACGAGTTTGCGTTTCAAACGCATACTTGGGGAGTTAAGGGGAAATGCTGTCGATTTTTTTCTTAAATACTCAATCTGATAATATTCATTCACATATGAGACAAAGTATTTAAAAAGTGGGTTAGGTGGCCGCCTTTAGACAAACATGTAGTGGGTTCATACGGTGCATTCATCCAATCAGCCTCAACTTACACAACTCCTAAAAAAATCTAACTTATTATAACTAAACACAAACTAATTAGCATGCATACGATCTAAGTCTTAATAATGAAACAGTAATGACAATTGATAAGAGTTGGATTAAAGAGCGAAATCGGCGTTCTCCAAAGTTCTTGGAAGGTCTAAGGAACTTCATAGAGATTGCCAAGAGCCATGTTGACGATGAAGGGAAAGCGTTTTGCCCATGTAGAGATTGTGTGAATTCGTACTGGCACGTTATGTCTACGATTTACGCCCACGTACATGATCGTGGCTTTCAACATACGTATAAGATATGGACTTATCACGGCGAGGAATATCCCGCTTCCGATTTAGACACACTATGGGCTGCAAGAAGACATACTACAACAACGCATGAGATGTTTGACGTAATAGATGATGTTATGGCAGAGCAAGATACATTTGAAGAAAATAGAAACGAAGAGGGAAGTGGTGCGGACCCGGAATTTGATGCATTGTTTGAAGAGCTCAATACGGAGTTATACCCTGGCTGTACCTGGATGTCTTCTCTAAACTTTCTAGCAAAAATGATGCACATTAAAGTTATCAACAAATGGACAGACAGTTCATTTGACCAACTTTTAGAGTTTCTTAGAGTTGTGTTCCCGAAAGAAAATAAGATTCCAACTTCCCACTATGAAGCTAAGAAGAAGCTTAGAAAGATTGGATTAGGATATCAATCTATCCATGCTTGTGTTAATGATTGTGCTCTGTATTGGAAGGAGAATGCCTCATTGCAGAATTGTCCCGTCTGTAAAGAGAGTAGATGGGTTGACAAACACACAAAAGGGAAGAAAGTGCCACAGAAGGTGTTACGTTACTTTCCTTTGACTTCCAGGCTTCGTCGAAGGTATAGTTCCAGATTCACTGAAAAAGATATGACTTGGCATAACACTGGGCGTTCAGATGATGGTATGATGCGTCACCCGGTTGATGGGAAGGCATGGCAAGAATTTGACAAGAGATATCCTGAGTTTGCCAAAGAACCTAGGAATGTCCGCTTGGGTTTGGCTGCTGATGGCTTTAATCCATTTAGTAACATGACTCAGCCTTACAGTATGTGGCCGGTAATATTGACAACGTACAACACACCACCGTGGTTATGTATGAAAGAGTCTTCTTTCATGCTGACACTGCATGTTATTCTAGTGATGACTCTGATTGAATGTAATGTAATGTTTTTCTGTATGTTTAATGGATGATTTTTGTTAAATTGCTATGGTGTTGCTTATATTAAATTGTTGCTTATAGTATTTGTTAAAAATATGTATGTTATTTATTTCAATTGAAGGCATGGCAACACGTGTTGCCAGAGGTCATGGTGGAGACGGTGGGGCTGACCCTCCACGAGGCCCAGATAGGATTCCTTCGACCTGCGAGTCATGTAAGTAACTTGTTCCAATTTACTGTAACATTTTATATTGGATATATTTTTTAACTTACTAACTTGTCAATTACATGTATCAATGCAGCCAACCCCAAAAAGACTCGTGGAAAGGGAAAAGACTTAAACCTGCTTGAAGAGTTTGTAAAAAACAATGAGCAACCGTTACCTCTTTTGTTAGATGACGAGGGAAATAAGTTCAAAATGATCGGAGATAACTACCAGATGTATATACGATTGGTATCAAATGAGGTTGGTAGAAGAGTGCCAATGCACTATCCCAGTTGGAAAGCTGTGCCTAGCAAACACAAGAGAGAGATTTATCCGACGCTGCATGTAAGTATATGATATAATGTTTTATTTTTCTTTCAGTTTTATAATTTCTAAATGTCTTCTAATTCTTTGTTTTGCAGCACTATTTTGATATTGATGCATGGAAGAACACACGATATTGGAATGGCGTTGTACATGGAATAGAGGCCGACTGTGCCAACGCATACAAGCGACGAAAACACGATTTGAAAGAATATTTTGATGAGCAAGGAGGTTACGACGATATTGAGAGGGCAAGGGCACATCCCCCGCCTACACAGACTCCCCGGGCGTGGGAGAAGGTTATTGATAAACTATTTACCACAGATAAGTACAAAACCCGTTCACTAAAAAACAAAGGCAACAGAGAACTTCTACCGTATACAAGTTCTCATGGGACGGAATCATATGCCCAAAAACGATATAAAGAAGTAAGTATTTTTTAAGTATTTGAGGAGTTATTAATAAGTCTATGAAATTATATTAACTATTGATGTTAATTTATAGGTCCAAAAAACCGGCAAGAGTAGCGACATAGAAGTGTGGAGAAAAAGCCACTTCAAAGAAGGTCGTGGCTGGGTGAATGATAAAGCACAATCTGATTGGGTAAGTAAAATTTCTAGCTATATATATGTTTTTAGTATGTTTTTTTTATTGCGTAACATATTGATATGCAATTTAGTGTAGAATGTCTATTTTGGTATTAGAAATCATTGCATATATTGAAATATGAGAATTGTTATTGTTATTATTTATAGGTAAACAAGTTGGTTATCCATTTTATAGCAGTTATGTTGTCGAATTTTATATATAAAAACTAACATTCGTTTGTTGTTTTGTTTATTGTAGGAAAAAATACAAGTCGAGTACAAAACAATGCTTGACAAAGCTGACGGTGACGAGACAAATGTTAATGAAATTAAATGCCTTGAACGCGCGCTTGGAGAAAGGCGTGGCCATACACGGGGAGTTGGTAGAAAAATCCAAAATATCCCAGCCCACTACGTACCGGATGCTTCAACATCATCCCAAAATTTTAACCAGTTTACCCAACAGTTTACCCAGCAGATGACTCAACAATTCAATCAACACTTACAAACAATTTTCACCCAAAATAACATACCGTTTCAACCGTTGCAATTCGATCCAACACAACTACAAAATATGCAAATTCTATCTCCAAACAACCAAGGAGGTGGAACCGGATATGAAGATGCAACCGCGAGTGATATTCAAGGAGATGGCGCTGGAAATGTAGTTGAAAGCGAAAGTGAAAGTGAAAGTGATTAAAAATTTTAAATGTTCTAGTATTTATGTTTTGACAAACACCTTTTGTATAATATTTTACATGTTAAACTTTATGTGATATTGATATGTTGTTTAGCAATCGATATAGCCTTCATGTTTTTATAGTTTGAAGAATTAATTTGTAATGTATATAAAATTTGACATTTTGTAGAAAATATAAAAAAACCTGTACAGTGGCTATAGGGACGACATTTAGTCTCTATAGCCTTGGCTATAGGGACGACATGTCGTCCCAATAGGTGATGCGAATTTTTTCTAACCACTAATAGTAACGATAAGTCGTCTCAATAGCCTAAGCTATAGGGACGACACGTCTTCTCAATAGCCTACGCTATAGGGACGACAAGTCGTCACTACAAGCCGTTATTTCCTTTTTTGAAACCACCTTTTAGTCACGACATGTCGTCTCTATAGCTAAGCTATAGAGACGAAGGCTATAGGGACGACAATTTTGGTCTATAGCGACTATTCTATAGGCACGAAGGCTATAGTGACGACATGTCGTTGGAGACATCTATAGGGACGACATCGGGGTCTATAGGGACGACATTTGTCGTCCCTATAGCCCTCGATTCTTGTAGTGCCTCCACTCTATGTCTCTTTCCTTCTGCATTCAGCACCGTCTCTCTCACCACACATGGCTTGCAATTCCACTTCCAGCCACCTTGCTCAGTTGGAGATTCACCGGAGAAGATGAAGGTGAACCCAATCATACCTTCCATCTCTCCATCTCGCATTCACTCTCTCTAGTTCTCTCTATTTGTTACCCATATCATCATCAGCAACTTCTACGATTGCTCTGGTTGCTGCTCCCTCCCAAAGACCCGCCGGAAACTGGAAGGAAACATGAAGACCATCGAAAACAACCATCTCCCTCCTCTTTCTCTTTTTCTCTCATCCTCCTACAAACTTTCTCACTCTTCGAGCTTGTTACAGGCACCAAATGATGCGTATCCTAAAAACGTGGAGAGAATGCTCCTTTTCAATTACCCTTATGCCCTTCATTTGAATGATTTTGTCTTATTCCAGAATTTACTAAAGTACCCCTATCCATCAAAGGTTTATTATGGATTTCTTTCATATACCTATTGTTTAGCCAGAAATTGCGAATTTACCAAAATGTCATTGTTAAATTTATATATCCGTTTTCTCTTATATTGTAAAACTTACACACACCAATTATGATTTTACCAAAATACCCTTATAATGATTCGAGTCATCAAAGTGAAGTTGGTTATAATTATCAAAAGCATACAAGATCAAATTAATCACATATACTTATATTGCCATTATTATAATTAAATGTGTTATTAAAATGAAGTTCCGTATTTACAAAATTACTAATTTGCCCCTCTAATGTAATATAACTAATCAAATGTTAATATAAGAGATAAGGGTATAATTTCTTATTTGACGGGAAGTACTATGTTCAAAACAATTGCATATTGTAGCAAACGACTTTTGAAACATTAGTTATTATTATAAATATTATTTATTTATTTAAGTTTAATTGATTTTGAACTTATTTTAAGTTTTTCCAAAAATTTCTTTTATCAAATTAGTCCAAAATTTCTAGGCCCAAAATACGGATGTTACAAAACACTCTAGGTCCAAACGTCCAGTTCGATAATTCGATTGACTTGAACAATACCTTTTTTATTATCAATTTTGCAAAAAAAAAAAGAACTATATAAATAATTAATGTATTGATATAAGTATACTTACAATATAGTAACCCATAAAATTGTTTACTTGTGAAGTTTGATCTTTCATTTAATCCTACTACCGTACCAAACATGGGTCTCGTTAATGTAGTGTTTGAACTTTGAAGGGATCTCGCAAAAGGATATTGCAATACCTTATAAATTGCAAAGAGAATAGAATGGTTTTTCATATATTTGCTAACGTTTACATGATAATTTATGATACAGACTAATAATAAAGTACAACAAACTCTACAAATAATCCAGAGCAGATCAATTGCTACTCGTGCCACATTCATATGAGGAGGCGTTAGGTAAAATACACGTGGTACTAATGCACCCTCGCAAGATGAGGTGCTATTGATAACTGCAATCTTGGACAGAAGCTTGAGAATGGTTGGCAAGAGAGAAGTTTTGTGAGAGTGTCAACTAACTGAATTTCGTGCTAATATGGTGAACGTTAAGTGTCCTACTTTAAATTTGTTCATTCACAAAGTGGTAATCAAGAGAAATATGCTTCATCCGACTATGGAAAACGGGGTTGGCACATAGGTAAGTGGCCCTATGCTATCACAATACAACGTTATTGGCTTGTGAATAGTTACGCCTAATTCGAGTAGTTGACTCATGAATAATGACACCTAATTCGAGTAGCAGGTGGAGCAACCAACTAACTTCAAAAGTAGCACTTGCAATGGGTTTTATACTCTGCTTCAGTTGATGAGAAAGTAACAAACTTTTGCCTTGCTGACTTTTAATAGATAATGTTGTTGCCCATATAAACAACGATGGATAATGGCGAATACCAACACCAACACAACTAGCTCTACAAATGAGTTTTTATTTTGTTGTGAGCCACCACTGAGAACAATAACAACATCAACCTAACTCTGGACAACATGCCCCTTGATGACCCAATTGTTGGGTTCTCGACACAGCTCCTCATCAACCCAACACTGGAGCAATGGCCCGCCTTACTGGTGGATCCACTTACTAGACGAGCCTTCATGACCCATAATCGACCTCTATGGACATGGACTGGGACTGATCATCCTACCACATTACCTAAATTATTCAATACTATATCACTAAATGACCTATGTATGGGTGAATGGTCATAAACACCAGTACGACTAACAATGTTAATGCAAATGCATGTATATTCAACTCCATTCATGATTGACATAACTTACATTATTTTCTTGTTGCAAACAAGTCACAAATCCTCTAGTGACCACAGGTGATGCCTCTTTCATACTACAAAATCATTACCGACCACTTCACTTAAAAAACATCATTATTACCATGTCCATTATAAAAAAAAATCTTATATATGTTTGAAAATTTTCTTGTCAAAATAAATGTTCAATCACATTTGACGTATTTAGCTTTACAGTTAAAAATTGCAAGACTCGCTAACCTCTAATCTGATATGACAGTGAAGGTCCATTCTATCCACTTGTTTTATCTTGTCCATAAGTCTTCTTGTCCTCTAGGAAATCCCTTTGGTATCAATGGCTCGGTCATCCCGACAATCTAATATTGAGGTCCTTAATTTCATATCATGCAATAAAGACATTTCCAATGTGTGTCAACCTTGTCAATTAGGAAAGCACATAAAACATACATTTTTTCTTCCCAACTCATTGTTTCTGATTGTTTTGATATATGCATTTTGACTTGTGAATGTCACCCATATTTAGCATTAGCCGTTTGCATTACTATTTCATATTTTTAGACCACTATATACATTATCTTTGGGTTTACCCACTAAAAAAATTGATGTTTATTCCAAATTACTTGAATTTTCAAACTATGTCAAAACTCAATTCGTTAAACAAATCAAGTCATTATAATGTGATAGTTGGGGGGAGTAGGATATGATAATAAACACTTTCATGACCTCTTTTCTGCCAATGAACTCAATTGAGTTTCTCTTGTCCACATACATGATATATCCTAACAAAATGGGAAATCTTAGCGATGCTCCATACCATTTTTTTTATAACCGAGGAAGCCACCCGACCCGTCCTTTGGACGACCCGACTGACCCAACCTCGGGACAACATGAACACCCGGTAATACGATGCACATTTTATTCCAAGCATACTTACCCCTACCTATTGGGTGGAAGCTCTCAACATGACCACTCACCTCCTAAATATACTTCCTTCCACTTCCAATTAACATGAAAACACCTTATTATCATTTATTTAAATGTCACCCCGGTCCCCACTTACTCATGTCTTCGAATACTTATGTTATCCCCGAAACATCACCACCCATAAACTCTCACCTCACGCATCTCCATGAATCTATCTTAGTTACGCTTCCAATCATCACGAGTATCGTTGTCTAGACTTGTCGATTTGAAAGATCATAATCTACCGACACCTCACCCTCCCTCACTCCACTCTCGGCCCAACCTGACTCAACACCTTTCCCCAACTCCACTCTTTGCTCGAAAAACACACCTTCCATTATTTAATACGATGCACATTTAATTTATTGTCATTGGTTTTTTATCTAGGATTTTGATGTATTTTTGTTGTCTACTATTATATACAATTTCAACTAGTTGTCATAGTTTTCTTGTTACTTTAATAACTATTCTTATGAGAGAGTACTCTATTAACACATTGATTTCTCTTAAGATGAGAAAACGTTATTTACATTGTTCTAACATCCAAAATCTTTTTCGGTTGATCATACTTTAGTATATCATGACATACTTTAAGAAATAATGTTTATATGTAATAAGAAAAAAAATAATGTGATCATTCTAAATGTAGACAAAAATATTATAGATGGTGTTTTGGGAAAAAAAAAAAAACACATTGTTTATAAAGAAAGACCATCGTTGGAATGTCGGAAAGAATTTTCCAGTCCCTATGCGATCACTATTCATACAATAGGTTATTTATTTGTGTGAACATAAATTCCTGCATATTTGAATATTTACTCAATATTATTTTAACCTTATAGTCTTAATATCGTGCAACACACTAGTATACGCCTAGTGGCCTACTTAATTATAAAAGGTGATCTTAAATAAACTTCACTCTCACACATATATGTCATCTCCAAAAGGTCCATTTAATGTTACCGATATCGATAATGTACACTCTAAGTATAATTTCACTTTTTTAGCACGACAACATATTTCATTAAAGAAACTAACAAAAACTTACATGGATCAAATGGAGAACAAATACCAAAAATGCCACTCGTTGCCCTTTTTTTATCCAATAAAACAAATCAAACCTAATTCCATCCCTCGTATTCGTAGAATTAGATCTCACTTTTCTTAATAAAAGGGAATTCCTCATCTTCCACATGTGCCAAAGAAAAACCTTATGTGTTTGGCTGGGGTTGCTTCAAGATTGTTGATCAAATCACCAAGAGAGTCCATGGGCCAAACGTAAGTCCGCACCAGCCAAAGGCCCAAGATCAATAGATTTTGCGTATTGGCAGTTAAGAAAACGTGTGATCTTCTCGATCGCAGAAAGAACACATCTCCCATGAAACTTGAATCCCCTTAAACGTAAATTGGGTAGAACAGGAATACGCTTTTGGGCCAATCTCCATGAGAAACAATCAATTTTATTGGCAACCCAAGAGTTCCGGGTTACTTTCTCACACGTCATAATTAGTTAGAAAAAATTTGTTATTCCTCAATTTATTAAAACTCATAACGAAGTCTAGTTGACATAAATTTCAAGCACTTTTCAAAATTAATTATCTCTCACTTTTATATGGTTAAATTATCATACACAAAATTTATCAGCAAAGTAATCACGTACCAATAGCTCGTGTGTAGCTTTACGATCTCTGTTTATAACAGCTCTAGTTCGTTTGAATATATGTGGTTTCTTGTTGTTGACGGTAAGCAGTCTCCAACGATTGAAAGAATGTGGTAACGAACATACCATCATCAGAATCATCGTCACAAAATCCATTTCAGAATTAATCTTTGTAAGACTATAGTAGAGTATTATTGTGTAAAGTATATTTAGAGTTACATTTATGTATATGTAAAAATTTTAAGAATTTATTTTTTATAAAATTGGTCGTGGCAATGATTGGTGGGATAGGTGGAGTAAAGTTAAATGACGTTTTATGGTATCACTTTCTCCACATCCGACCTACGCCACCCCTTCCACGTTGACTGCCACATCAGACTAGGATGGTGTGCATGCTGTGGAAAATCGCCACCATGCCTAGTGGCGTGGAGGTATACCGTATAGCCTAGATGCTTTTCCTTTTCACGCATTTCGTGAAAATTAATAATCATGTCTAAGAAAATATTCCAGCCATAGATCACTAATTAGTAATTACTATACCACTAAAAGGGGAAAATAAAAGAAAGAACGTTTGGGCCTAGCTGTAACGGTGGGCTGGTCCGTATCACCTGGTTTTCATATATCATCATTTATTAGGTCGTCAATATGATTTTTTGAACTGTTGTGTCACCAAATTTTGTTTTGACACCATTTAACATGTTTTCGGCGAGAAAGTCACAAGATCGCATACAAAGACCATATCACATTCGACTATAGGCGTCATAATTTTAATGAATAAACTAAAATTGGTATAATGCTTAACACTTACTAGTCTTTTTAGGTTAAGTATGATGCAACATTTTATATATAAAAAGATAGATTGATAGCACGATGAATGTGAAAATCCCCCAAAAGGAAGTTTCATAAACCTTTAATAACGCAGAAGCAAACGTAGATATATCGATTTTTAGAAGCAATAATATTTTGTAGGTTCGTATGATTTGGAAGGTTGTACATGGAGGAGTAATTGTTCTTGATATTAGTCTCGTTCTATTTCATATATTTATTTATATTGTTTATGTTCCATTGAGTCTGGAACAACAATTCAAATGACGCTGTAAGTGAATAAGTGTAGATAGCATATCTGCATATGCACATAACTCATTTATGTCTCATAACTCGAAACCTTACAATTCAGGCATGCATACGTCTCAATTGCATCATCAATGGCATTTTATAAAATTATCGTTCTACACAAACACTCTTGTACGCACATGCAATATATACAATATTCTTGATATTAATACAAGTTTTTGCCTCTAGAATAGATGAATAACAATAATTGTTAGTGTGTATGTTTGTATATTACCCCAATTAGTTAGCCCAATGTTGTATATTTTGTTTTTGGCCAATGGCCTTGCACTTGTTTATATTCTTGTAATTACGTTTGAGAGTCAATAAGATAACCTAGAGGTGCACAAAAAAAAAACCCGGATCCTAAACCGAAACCGGTTTGAAACCAATTCGAGCCGAAACTGAAACCAGTTTAGTTCAAACCCATCCGCCGGTTTGTCATTTATGCTTGTGAATCCGGTTTGAAATCAGTTTGAGTGAAACCGGTTTGTGAATCCGGTATTGAAACCGGTTATTGAAACTTGACATTTTTGTAGATTCAAGCATAGAGAGCACACTAATTATTTATCTAAATCCCAAAAATTGAATTAAACCACCTTAAAATAGCAACAACCATTGAAAAACACACCAAATATAGCAGCAAACTTTGAAAAACACACTAGAAATAGCAATGTACTTTGGAGAGCACATCAGAATTAGCAATGTACTTTGTAGAGCACACCAGAAATAAAAATAAACTATTAAAACAGACGAGTTTTTCAAACCGGTTTCTATAAGATCGAGATTTTCAAGTTTCAAACCGGTTTCAATATGATCGGGTTTTGACTTTCTTAACCCAAACCGAACCGGTTTGGAGAAAAATTATGGTTTGTACACCTCTCCCTTAAGTCCTAAGACCTCTCCATTCTCTTTCTCATCTCTTTTCGTAGGCGATTGCCTTGGTCGAAACCCTACCGCCTCTCATTTCTTTCTTCTTGCTCTTGACAACTCCCTTCTACCTTCATCAATGGCCAAAAACATTACCCCACACAAGGCCTTTGACACCACCAACATCAAGTCATACATCCTGCTTATCCTTGACCATGAAAGACTAAATTATGATTCATGGAGAGAACTATTATACACCCATTGTGACAAATACAATTTTCTCGACCATATTGATATGTCTTAAGATGCCCCTACCACAAAACCAAAGAACCTTGATTGGAAGAAAGTCGATTCCATTATCAAAATGTGGATCTAGTCCACCACATCTCAAGATCTTCTCAATATTGTCCTGAAAAATGATACAATGGTGCAACAAGTTTGGTTAACCCTACAAAAACTCTTTTGCAACAACAAGGATGTGAGGGCAATTCAATTGGATACTGAACTTTGAAAAATCTCCATGAGTGATTTCTCTGTCACCATGTATATGCAAATATCAAAAGCATTACAAATCCATAGTCACGGTCAAACATCTTCCATCTGCACAACCAACGACATGTTTTATCGGTTTGCCTACGTTGCAAGTATTTTATTGGAATGGCAGAAGTGTGTGTGTGTATATATATATATATATATATATATATATATATATATATATATATATATATATATATATATATATAACTCCAACAAGGAGTTAGATAAAATAAAATGTTACATAGGAGTTACAGCTAAACTTGGATTACACAACCACATATCCAAATGCATTTTGAATGTTTTATGCCTATTACTAATCGAAAAGAAAGACACATAACGAGTATCATAAAGATTGCATATTTCTTCAGTTTAGCCATTCCAAAAACCGTGTTGTTTCTAAATTTGCAAAGGGTCCAAAATGTGGTGGCAATGACAGCCTCAAAACACTTCTTTTGCAAAGCACTTAAAGAAGTTGCATCAGATCAAGAAATAACGCTAGAAACTGAACTATCCACACGACATGAGACATTCTACCAAATACCAATCTAACTCTAAAATGGCATGATAGTGGGGCAATAATGGATACATGATTTATGCTTTCACCAATTCTGTTACACAAGGGGCAAAATATAGAATCAATATCTACATTTATCATGAAGATTTAAGCGAGTGAAACTAATTAAAAGAAATAAAGAAAAGAAGGACACTCACCTTAATAAGAATGAGGTTGTTCAATCTAGTTGGTGTTCCATTAGCACCCAAGATACCACCAACCAAAAATTGGCGGATCAAAGCAATTGAAAGAGTACACAAAGTATAAAATCCACATTAGCATATCTCGATCCTTCGAAAAGTTATAATCATGAATTTAGGTAGTTAAACCACGCCACCAGGCTGCCTCAAAATCCCCTTTTGGGTCTCTCCTCAAAGAATCAAAAAATCGGTCAACTACCCTTCAATCTACAACTGAATAAATTTGATCCAACTCTAACACTTAAATTCTAGGAAAATTCAGATTGAACGGAACATTACCAAGCAAAGAATCCAACCAAAATTTAGTATTAAGACCATTTTCCACATTAATGTTGCAATAGACTTGTAAATCAACCCCTTTAGACTAAAGTTGAGTAATAGAATGAATAATGCTAACCCACGACCCTTGACATGTCAATCTAGGCTCGACTCAATTAAGATAAGCCTTTAGACCATGTAACGTTTCAATAACACGAACCCAAAGCGCTTTTTTCTGCTAAAAACATCCACCTCTATTTTTTAGGTATCTATTAAAAGAAAATAAGCTTCCTACTCCAAGACCTCTCACTTCTGTACTAGCCATGACTTTTTTCCAGCTAATCTAGTGAAGATTTCTTTCACCAAGATCAACATTCCAGGAAAATGAGCCCTTAAGGACTCTAAACCTTTCAAAACCATATGTGGAACTCTAAAACTCGACATGTTAAATATACTCAAACTCCCCCAACAACGCTTTCGATTAAGTAAGCATCCGACCTATAAAAAGAGAATTTCGACTTCCAAGTGGAGAACTTGGAAACAAACTTATCAATGATCGATTTCGAAGAATCAATATTGTTAATGTTTTCACCCACCAGAGCACCAAAAAAAATAAAAGTGAGACGTATAGCATTACAACCAATAACATGCATGACCTCTTCAAGATGATTGTAATTGACCCTACACCAACCAACTTATTTTTTGCAAGTTAATTCTCAACCTCAAAGCCGAGTGAAAACATTTGAGAATTTACAAAATACGTCTCATATTTTCTAATTCACGGTTAATGATTGCATCATCAATATGGAAAAAAATGAGAGATTTCCAAGTCTAAGTCTCCAATACGAATTCCCCATAAAGAATTAACTATAATAGCCTCATAATGAGCGAAATGCAACCCCTCAATGCCAATAATAAACAGAAAAAGTGATAAAGGATCATCTTGACAAATACCACACTCTACAACAAATTCATTAACCAGGGCACCATTAACTAGAATTGAAGCTCTAGATGAAGAAAGGGCCAATTAGATCAACGAGCACCAAGTATACCCAAAACCCATCTTCTCCATCACTTATCAAGTAATCCCGCATAAGGGAGTCATAGGCCGATTCAAAATCCATCTTGAAAACCATGAGTTTCTTTAAATTAGCTTTAATATAACCAACAATTTAATTCAAAACCAAAGGCTCGTCAAGAATTTGGCGCTCATTAATGAATGCTGATTGTTCCACACTAATAATATATATGACTTTAGAAAGCTAATTGGCCAACAAAAATAATCTTCTACTGACACTCAATCAAGATAATAGGATGATAATATCCAATGAAATTCAAATCTTGAATTTTCGGTATCAAGGCTAAAAAATAAGGATTGCACCCTTTTAGAATGTCACATGAATTTTGAAATTAATTGTCACACCACATTTTTAACATCTTGTGTGACCAACTTCCAATACCTTTTTAGAAAGGCAAAAGTGAAGCTATCTGGTCTTGACGCCTTATCTCCCTTACGATTCCACACCATTTTCTTTATCTCTTCAATAATGAAAGGCGATTCTGTATAAGAAAGTTGATGTTAATTCAACTTTTTGTAATGAAGCATTTGTTGGAACGTCGTAAAGAACTGTACACTCCTTATGCACACACTATTCATACAATATGTTATTTATAGATTCTTTATCTGTGTGAACATAAATTCTTGCATATTTGAACATTTACTCAATATTATTTTAGTCGTATAGACTTAACATCATGCAACACACTAGTATACACCTACTTAAGGGGTGTTTGGTACCATCTGAATGATTCAGATGTGTGAATCATTAATAGACTTTGAATAAAAATATGTTTTTAGATTAAAGGACATATGTGAAAGTTTTTTGAAAAAAGAATGGATCAAATATATATTACTGCTTAATGATTCAGATGCTCATTGAGAGGCTATGACCAATTAATATGTAAAGTTTTTACGAAACAAACGCTATAAATAGTTGAAAGCCTCTTAATCATTCAGATTAAGAGGCTATTAAACACCCCTTAATTATAAAAGATAATCTAAAATGAACTTTACTCTCTAACACACATATGTCCCCTCAAAGAGATCCATTTGATATTACCCATATTGATAATGTAATACTCTTAACTATAATTTCACTTTTTTTTAGAAGGACAACAGATTTCATTAGAAAATTGACAAAAACTTACATGAATCAAATGGAGAAAAAATATCAAAAATGCCACTCGTTGCTATGTTTTTTTATCCAATTAAACAAATCAACCTAATTTCATCCCTCGTCTTCATAGGAGTAGATCTCACTTTCCTTACTAAAAATGAATTCCTCGTCTTCCACATGTGCCAAAGTAGCGTGTGTAGAAGTGCCAAGAAAAAACTTCTGTCTTCAATGTTTTAAAACCCGAGTTGACCCGGCCGGTCGAACCGGTTGGACCATGACCAGGTGAAAAGAGCGGGTCAATTATGATGGGGTTTTTGATAATTTCCGACTAGGATTGAATCAGACGGTTTTCTGAAAAAACCGGTTGGACCGGTAACCCGAAAACGAGTTAGCCCGTCGGTTGAAACAAAAACCCAGATTTTGGGCTTCAAAAGATTGGTTAAAGAATTCAATGCTCGAACCTTTAAAATTGTCCACCGTTGGTTTATTAAATTTAGTAAAATTTTTCTATCAAAAGTTGACAAAATATATTTTTTGATATAAAAAGTGTGAAATTACATTGTTTATGTTTTATAAATGAGAGGTTCTATTTCTTCCTAAAAAATCTTCCTAATTTTCTTCCTAATCACATGATCAAGACAAGTGTCAAAATCAAAAGAAGAAATTAAGAAAGAGAAATAATGGATTCCACATGTCATAATTTAGTAGGTTAGGAGGATGAATTAGGAGGATAAATTAGGAAGAAATAGAATTTTCCTTTATAAATATATAATTATGCTGAAAATTATAAAATATATGAAAGTTGTAAAAACCGAGTTGACTCGACGGTTTAATCGGTTGACTCATGATCCGGTAATCATACCGGATCAACTAAAAACTCGAGTTTCAAAACATTAGTGGTTGCTGATTAGGTAGGGCTGCCGGCCAGGCCTGGGCCAGGGGTTGCTTGAAGAGTGTTGATCAAGTCACCAAGAGAGTCCATGGGCCCAAACGTAAATCCGCACCAGCCCAAGGCCCAAAACCAAACAGATTTAGCGAATTAGCAGTTAAAAAACGTGTGATTAACATCCACCCCTTTGATTATCGATCGCTGAAAGAACATATCTACGATTAAACTTAAACTCCCCTCAAACGTAAATTGGGAAGAACAAGAATACGATTTTAGGTCAATCTCCAAGAAAGAAATCAATTTTATTGGCAACCAAGAGTTCTAGATTACTTTCTCACACGTCACCATTAGTTGGATAAAATATGTCATTCCTCCATTTATTACAACTCGTAACGAGGTCTAGTTTACATAAATTTTAACCACTTTTCAAAACTAATTATCTCACTTTTATATGGTCAAAACCTCAGACAATCACACCTATAAGCCAATGTGAACAGTCGAATTTTCAGTCAACCACATAAACCCCGTCCCCCCTCCTTCATTCAATAATACATGTACACTCACTCACACTCCGTAAAACCATACTCTCTCTCTCTCTCTCTCTCTCTCTCTCTCTCTCTCTATCTCTCTCTCAAACTATATCGTTTATTTTCCCTGTGAATAGAAATGATCAGTGGGCATGACTTTTACGCCATCATGACGGCGATGGTGCCGTTATACGTCGCAATGTTTCTCGCTTACGGCAGCGTCAACTGGTGGAAGATTTTCACCCCCGACCAGTGTTCCGGCATCAACCGTTTTGTCGCCATCTTCGCTGTTCCTTTGCTCTCTTTCCACTTCATCTCCATGAACGATCCATACAACATGGACTTCCGTTTCCTCGCCGCCGACACCCTCCAGAAGATCATCATGCTGCTAGTGCTCGGCCTCTGGGCTAAATTCACCAAAACCGGCAGCCTTGAATGGATGATTACCATCTTCTCACTCTCCACCCTTCCGAACACCCTCGTGATCGGAATTCCATTGCTGAGTGCGATGTATGGTGATTTTTCAGCGTCACTGATGGTTCAACTGGTGGTGATGCAGTGCATCATTTGGTACACTTTGCTTCTTGTCTTTTTCGAGTTTCGTGGCGCCAAGATACTGATCATGGAACAATTCCCGGGATCCGGAGCCGACATCGTTTCAATAAAGGTAGATTCAGACGTTGTTTCTCTTGACGGCCAAGATATTCTTGAAACGGCGACGGAGATCGGAGACGACGGGAAACTTCACGTCACGGTGAGGAAATCGAACGCGTCACGAAGGTCGATTGGAGTTGCATCTCTTTCAGGGGTGGAAATTTACAGTATAAGCTCATCGGCTATCCAAACTCCAAGAGGTTCCAATTTCAACCAATCGGATTTCTACTCCATAACGGGGTTTCCCGGCGGCCGCCTATCAAATTTTGGCCCGGCTGCGGATGTGTATTCCTTTCAGCCGTCGATGGGTAAGTCTCCGAGACGGTCTTCAGTTTTAGAAGATGACCAAGCTCCGGTACCTGTCAACATGAGTTCTCTGAAGTCTGGATTCTACCATGCAGCCCATGACATGGGTGGATCTAGGGTTTTTACGGAGGGTACGATGACATTTAAAGAAATCTTTAGAATACAGTTTCATATTAATATAAACACATGGCTCAAAACGTAACATGTATTTTGCAGGTGCAAACTCGGAAAATTTTCCGAGCGTTACAAAACGCCAACAACCGCCACAAATGCCACTAAGTTCAAAGCCACCGCAACAAAATGGCCGGCAAAACAAAGCTAACCATGACGTCCACATGTTTCCACGGAGTTCTAGTGCGCCGACGACTGTTTACAAAGGCGGACGATTCCGTGCTGATCTCCGGGAGTCCTTAGAACACCTGTCTCGACCAGATCAACATGGCGCTAAGGAAATCCGGTCCGGTCACCCCGAAAATGGCAAAACTGAAGGTAAATAAGTATTTCTTTTTAAATTTCGGGTCTTTCTTTTACAACGATGATTTTAATTTATAAAAAGTTGGTGGTGACCATACCCGTTACCACCTTCTTTACTCCATTACTGATGCTTGATTAAATACATGAAACTGTTGTATTCGAACGTGGATGCAGAGAAGGAAGAATTTCGGGGCGCGATACATGGAGAGAAGGAGCGGATAAAACTGGGGTTGGACTCTGCGGCGGAGCACCACCCTGAGACGGTGGCGATTCCGGATGAAGGGTCCGGGGAACAGATGCCATCGGCGGGTGTGATGATCCGTTTGATATTGATGATGGTTTGGCGGAAACTGATTAGAAACCCTAACACGTACGCTAGCATCATCGGTCTAATTTGGTCTCTTGTGTCTTTCAGGTAAATCCTCCATTTATTAATCGATTAAATTATGTATTAAATTTGGTTAATTAACCACTTAATTCAATCAAAATAAGTTTGGTTCATTAATTTTTGAACTCAGGTGGCATGTGGGAATGCCAAAAATAATAGAAAATTCGATCTCTTTGATCTCCAAGACTGGTCTTGGAATGGCTATGTTTAGTTTAGGTAAGTTATCTGTTATCTTTCAATTTTCTTTTTATTAAAATAGATAAACGTAGAGTAATTAAATTTTAGAAAGTTCTTTATTTATCTAAAAAATCTAAATGCGCTTTCAGATGTTTACAAGACAATATCCCCTTTTTTTTGGAATTTTGTCTACAGATTTGGGCCATGGTATCGTGACAATAAATGTTGTAATTGCCTCTATAAGTTTTATTTTTTTAATTTAAAATATTTAAACTTAATCAACTGTTGAATATTAAAACAGCTTTTTCTCACAGTCAAAATTATTAATTGTCTATATTAATTAATATATATTTGACGGTGAATCTAATCCTATAAATAGTATATATTACACCCATCCATCATAAGAGATTGTTGAATATCGTCCCTTTAATGTTTGATGTTTTTCTCGTCAATGTATAATGTATTGGTTGTGGCCGCTCGTTACAATGAGATCAAAATAACGCCAATGAAGCTCTTGTCAGTAAAATCATGTTTCATCTTCTTACATAATTGTTGAAATATGCCTCCGGAAGTTTAATATGTTTTTGTGACTAACATGAAACTCCTTCATTTAATGTCGTGGATTTTGGATTTGGTCCGTTACAAATAGAAGCAATATGATGCCAACAAGTCTCGGCGTAATTAAAATACGATAAAGTTGTCGCCCTTTTAGCAACAATATGGTCGAAGTTGTCTCTTAAAGTTCTATACATTTTTCGTCATCATGTAAACCCTTTTTTGAAAATATTTGATCATACGTTGTTTTCTTTGAATAGTAACGATAAATAAACAAAAAAAAAAAAAAAAAAAAAGCGTGTGGTGTTTCGTGACGTGTAATAAAAGTCATGTTTTCTGTGTTTAAGGTTTGTTTATGGCACTTCAACCTAAGATAATTGCTTGTGGGAAATCAAAGGCTGCGTTAGCTATGGCGGTAAAGTTTCTAATAGGACCGCTGGTGATGGCAGGGGCAGCTATGATAGTTGGCCTTCGTGGTAACCTCCTTCGTGTCTCCATTGTACAGGTAAATGTTAATCTTTTCTTTTTACTCATTGGAAACATCTCTTTGTATGTATATATATTTTTTCACAGATATAATTTTTTTTATATATATTTACTGATAGGCGACACTCTCCGAAGGAATAGTACCATTTGTTTTTGCCAAGGAATACAATGTTCATCCAACAATCCTTAGTACCGCGTAAGTGTAAACTTGTTACTGTATTGTAGTTATTTGGGTGCTTATTTATTTATTATTGATAACTCGTATTTGATTTTGTTATTTCAGGGTTATATTTGGAATGTTGATAACGGTACCAATAAATTTGTGCTACTATATCATTCTCCAACTCTAGAATCGGAAAGTTTTTATGCTTAGATATCTGATGAAGAACAATTCAACCTTTACTAGAACTAGTAATCAGTTTAGGATCAATATGTTGAAAGTCTTGCAAGATTCGTTATGACGAATGTTATGTATGTACGTATGTGTGTCCGTCCGTATATATATGAGTGAGTATGTTCAAACCCAACATTTTGAGATTTAGAAATCACATATATATACTAATATTGTAGTCAAATGGATCAATTGTTTCCGAGAATGAGAATATTGATCATACATACTTCTTTGTGATGTTTAGGTGAATCAAGATAAGTGAGTTTTATGCGGCAAGTATTTATGATAATAATCAAATCATTTATGTAAAATATTGATTCTAAGTTTCTAACAAAGAAGAACAAGACTTGGTGAGACATTTTCACAAAGGGATATTTTCATATATGTCCTAAATAAAAATTAAAATATCATAATTGCCCAATCTAATCTATATATATATATATATATATATATATATATATATATATATATATATATATATATATATATATATATATATATATATATATATATATATAATCCTTAATAAACTTCCAAAATATCATATTTACTCAACAAAGTATCTAAATATCATATTTACCCTTTATAAGCTTCCAAAATATCATAAATGCCCAACTTTTTAAAAATACTTATAAACATTTTTATAATCATTTTTCGTAATTAAAATATTATAAATATATATATTTTTTTGAAATGACCAAAAATCCAAAATACCCCTACTTCTATTTTGTTGGCATAATTTCAATCTTTTTCAATAAGACTTTTTACACAAACACGTCGCTGGAAAGTGGAAACACAAATGGCGGAACCTAGGGGAAGGGCGACTTCGCCATTATCACCGTCCATAGTCGCTATCTACCATCCACCGTCCGTAGTCGCTGTCCCTCATAGTTAGTCGTCATCGATAATCATCTATATCGATTTCCATCGTCCATCGTACTTATTTATCGTCTGTCGTACTTGGCCATAGTCTATAATCATCTGAAGATGATAATCGGTGCTAATGATTGTGTTTCCACTTTCTAGCAACATGATTGTGTGAGAAATCCGATTGAAATATTGAAAGTATTACAACCAATATAAGAGGGGTATTTCAGTCATTTCAGATTTTCCTTATATCGATAATGATTTTAAATGATAAAAAATGATTTTAAAAATGTTTAAAAATATTCATCAAAATTTTAGACAAATATGAAATTTAGATATTATGTTGGGCAAATAGGATAATTTAGAAGCTTATAAAAGATATACATATTGGATTGTGTTATAGCTACCCCCATTTCAATTTGTACCTCCCTAATACCCATCAAATCAAAAAGGGTTTTAGTTTTATTAGTTTTTTATCAATACACCCTGATTTGACTAACTGATTTGTTTTATTTTAATTTCGTTTTTTGTTGTCTTTTCCATTATTGTTATTATTATTATTATTAAATTATATTTATTATTATTAACTTTATAAAATTATAATCGTTCGTATTTATTGATAATCTAATGTCTTCTTTTTATTTGTTTGAATATTCAGTCGTTTATAAATCAAGTTGTTGTATGTAGAATTTATTTTTTATAAAATTATTTGGGTTATACTGTTTGTAAATAATCGAAATTCATGTTATTATTAGTTGGAAACCGTCATTCTTGGTTCGTCGACCCAGTTGTACACCATTTCTGTTTGTCTATGATTGTGTGTGCGTACAGATCAGAACATTCGGCTGAATCGGAAACATTGTATATTGCTCGACTAAATATTTATGGTCGTTATCTAGATAATGCACCGTACAATTGTAATATGAGATCAAACTTTGCATTGCTATTATTATTTATATTGTTATTTTTTATACATTCGTTTAAATTTGACATAACCGTTTTGATATAATTTGGCATAGTTTTATAAAATTATAAACGTCGTTCGTTGTGTCATAATTAATTTCAAAAAAACTATTGTTTATTGTTACTAAAACGTAAAAATTATAAAAGATAAATTCATTGTTATTGTTTTTCTAATAATAATAATAACAATGATAATAATAATAATAATAATAATAATAAATCAAATAATATTAATAAAAAAAGGAAAAAGAAAAAGAAAAAGACAACAAACAAATAAAATAGACAAAAGACAAAAAAAACAATAAAAAAATCAAATCGGAAATATGATACAATTAGATAAGAGAAAACTACAAAATTGGTCCCTGTGGTTTGGTGTTTATTATGGTTTTGGCCCAAACCTTCGCGTTTTTGTATGGATAGTCTGTTTTGCCTGGTTTCTTTGTGGAAAAGGTCCTTCTACCTAACGGACGTTACTTTAATGTTGTTAACCACATCACGTGCTTTGCACACGAGGGCATAAATGTCATTTTGCTTTAGGGACCATTTTTGCAAAACGTTATGCTATAAATTAGAAGCCCTTTTGCTAATCATCCCAACGTCTCTTTGCAACGATTCCTTCCAGACGAAATTGAGATGCGACTGCTTGGGCAAAATTCAATCACGATGGTGCTCTGTTATCATGATCTAACTACCTAATTTCTTTCCCTTTTAAAGGATTCAGTTTGTGGGTTTATCGGCTGGGTGGATCCTCCCAAGTGTGCATGTACGAAAGTGCTAAGAAGCATCAACAAGCTGCAAGAATCGTGTCGGGGATTAGAAAATCAGGTTGTCAAGTTGAAGACGTTGTTGTTGTGTAGTTGGGTTCTATTTGTTGAGGTTTTTATATGCTCTGTTTAGTTATTAGGGCTAGTAGTTAGTGGAAGATGCTATGAATCCATCTTTGGTCTATTAGAGTGGTTTTTGGGTAGTTTGGAGTCATTTTGGCAAGTATTGGTTAGACACTTTATTGATATTTCACAAAATCTAAACCTTGTAACTTGTAAATTATCGTGATATGAAATAAGTAGAATCAATCATCCAAATATGTTCATATACTGCTTTCGTATTAATTACCAACCACAATAGTTAATAACTTCTTTTATCCTAAATATTATCCCAGAGGTTTATATCACGAATTAACCATATTTTGAATAATTATAAAAAATTATCTTTTATTTTACAAAACAAACTTCCAAAAATAGTTTTAATTTGTTAGACTCTTTGTTGACATCTCACAAAACCTAGACTTTATAAGTTGTAAGTCATCACCATATAAAATAAGTAGAATTAATGCCTGCATATTAATTACCAACTACGAAAATTAATATCTACTAATGATAACAACCCTCCACCGCCGTGTATATGTCCTTTCGTTTCAGAAGCATTTAAAACCCTGATAACCACAGGTGAAACCCAATTCTCCAAGATATCAGTATATAAGAACCCATAATCTTCCTCTATCGCACACAACCTCTTCAGCTAACAACATGAAAGGAAAAGATCTCCAATCTATGCTCCAAACCCTGATCACTAAAACAGAAAACAATCGTAAACTTCTCAACGACTTGGAAAAAAAGCTACATACAGATTACACCATCAGGAAAGAACTGTTCGAAAACCTGGACACCAAACCTAGATACATGAACTTTGTCCTGGCCGTGAAGATGGTGGAGGAAACTAAGGTGAATGCGGCAAAGAGCATGAATCTCCTGTACGACATGCATGAAGTTCTAACAGCCGAAGTGGACCACTACAAAGAAATACTCAAACTCATCGAATATGAGCTTGAGTTTTAAAAGCAAGCATAAAGAATCAAAGAGGACGTTGGAGGCATGAAGGAAGCTTTTTGGGTAATGTCACGTGTTAGTGTTTGATCTAAATAATATGTTGTTTTGGTAATCAGTTGGAGGCATGATAAGTATGTTTCTCTTTTGAATGATGTTTATAAACGAACGAATATTATATTATGGGGTTATTTATAGAAAAGTCCCTATATTTTGGGGAAATTAACGAAAAAGTCCCAAAATATTTTTTTTGAACAGAAAAGCCCAGGAAACCGGTAAAATTATTCAATTTAGCCATTTTTTACCGGCTACCGGCAGAAAAAGGGCTAAACTGAATAATTTTACCAGTTTTCTGGGCTTTTCTGTCAATAAATTATTTTGGGACTTTTCGTTAATTTCTCCAAAATATCAGTTTTGGCCCTTCACAATTTTAGTTCTTTAATACTTTTAGTCCCTAACAATTAATCCTTCACAATTTTGGTCCTTAACAAATTTGGTCCTTCACAGTTATGGTCCTTCACATTTTGGTCCTTCACAGTTTTGGTCCTTAACAGTTTTGGTCCTTCACAATTTTAGTCTTTAACAGTTTTGGTCCTTCATAGTTTTGGTCCCTAAACCTTAATTTTGTCCCAACTATAGGAAGGGCTAAAATTTCCAGAAAGTCGTGGAGATGTTATATGTGGGACAAACGATGTTTTTACGTAGACCCTAGGTACTCACGAAAACCGTGGGCATGTACGTGGGATGAGAAAATATGTAGCCCCGCACCAATACTTTTTTCTGAAGACCATTAAGCACTACATGGATAATGAGAACAATAAGCTTCATTAATGGTTCAAGAAGCTTGAAGGTGAGGTAGAAAAGCTAAAAGAAATATGAACCATGCTATAATAAATATTCAAATATTTAAATAGAAAAATGCTAAAAGTAAGCGACATACTTCTATTTAAATGTTTATTATAGCATTGTTCATGATTCTTTCAGTTTTTTTACCTCGCCTTCAAGTTTTTTGAACCGTTAATGAAGCTTCTTGTTCTCATTGGCCATGTAGTGCTTAATGGTCTTGGCAAAAACAAAATAATAATTGGTACGGGGTTACATATTTCCCCATTCCCCGTACATGCCCACGATTTTCTTGAGTATATAGGGCCTGCATAAGAACATCGTTTGTGTCACATAACCTCTCCATGACTTTCTGAAATTTTTATCTCTTCCTGTAGTTTGGACAAAATTAAGGATTAAGGACCAAAATTGTGAAGGACCAAAACTGTTAAGGACTAAAATTCTAAAGGACAAAAACCATGAAGGACCAAATTGTTAAGGACCAAAACGGTAAAGAACCAAAGTTGTTAATGACCAAAACTGTGAAGGATTAACTATTAGGGACTAAAATTGTTAAGGACCAAAATTGTTAAGGACCAAAATTGTGAAGGACCAAAACTATTAATGACCGAAACTGATACTTTGGAGAAATTAACGAAAAATCGCAAAATAATTTTTTGACAGAAAAGCCCAGGAAACTGGTAAATTTATTCAGTTTAGCCCTTTTACCGGTAGCCGGTAAAAAAAGGGTTAAATTGAATAATGTTTCTATTTTCTTGGGCTTTTCTATTCAAAAAAAAATATTTTAAGACTTTTTCGTTAATTTCCCCAAAATATCGGGACTTTTCTGTAAATAACCCTATATTATGTTATAACGTGCAAATCTTTTTATCTTCTACGTCAAATATCTTAAAAGTCGACTGGTGATTACTTTTCCTTTTGAAATCAACAGTATATATTTCTTCCGACCAACATTCTCTGCATACTTTCACAACAGAATACAACTAAAAACATGACGAAAAATTCTAATTTAGACTTGACCTGCAATTGTAACCGTGGGCCCATCGCCATGTCATCGTGCAGAAACTCCAAGTACTATACTAACTAATTAGGGTTTTCTCTTTGGACCAACTAACGTACAATCGTAAACTGATTAGGGTTTTCTCGTCGTTCACCTAGGAGCGACTAACGAAGAAGATGAAGCGATTAAGCGACTAACTGAAATTTGGGGATTATAAATACGTACTTCATATTGGCGCTAAGAAAGGTTTTGCAAAAATGGTCCCCTAAAGCAAAATGACATTTATGCCCTCGTGTGCAAAGCACGTGATGTGGTTAACAACATTAAAGTAACGTCCGTTAGGCAGAAGGGCATTTTCCACAAAGAAACCAGGCAAAAATGACTATCCATACAAAAACGCAAATATTTAGAACAAAACCAAAATAAACACCAAACCACAGGGACCAATTTTACAGTTTTTTCAATTAGATAATAAGGGGTAGACCCACCATATTAAATTGGACAAATATACTATTTTGATAATATATGAAATTTTCAAATAAATATATATCATGATGACATGAAGTGTCACGTTTCACAGGTACACCCGTTAAAACCCTACATCCCAATTCCCAAACCCTACCTCAGCATACTCTTCAATGGCGGAACAGGGGTTAGACATGCTTCTGCAAAGCCTCCGAACCTACGAACTTCGACTTCTTCGTTGTTCAATTTCAAATGATCAGCCTCTTGCTACTCCTCAAACCTCAATCACTTCCAGTCCCCTGCAAACCTCAATAGAATCCCTACTCCAATCAATCGAATCAGGGCACTACTCTAAAGCCCTGGCATCCGAATCTGCCTCCTTTCTCCTCAATCTCGACCAGACATCTTCTTCCTACTCGGTCTCAATTACAGATGGTGTCAATTCGTTGATTTCAGAAAACACCGATGCGAGCTCCGAAGAAAGGGTATTTCTCGTTGTTGCCTTCGCCGTTTCGGCGTTTTTAGCTTTCCTGCAGTCTAACGTTACTGGTCCTCCTGAGACACTGCCTCCGTTGTTCACCAATACAGCTAAAGAGGACCTGGAAGTTTGGGCGCGTAATGAGGTGATGTCAGCTGGCTCGGATCTGTTGGGAAAGTTTTCTAATTTGGAATACATAGTTTTCGCTAAGGAAGTGTTGTCGACAATTAGAGACTATTTGCTGCTTAGAAATAAACAAGGAAACGAAAACAGTGTAATTTTTCCAACGATTTCATGGTGGTTAGCCAGGGTATTACTGACTCAACAGAAGCTCCTCGATGGGCACTCTTCTGCTCTTTTTCAAAAACTGCAAGATCTAATTCCTGAAACATTAGCTCACTTTGGTGATCTAAAGAAAGCATCAAGCTATTGGCCGGGGATACAAGAAGGAATTTTGAGTGATATCGTATCTATGCTACACTTAGAAATCGGGATCATTGATTTCAGATATGGACGTGTTGATTCTTCAAAGTTACATTTTGAATCTGCCGAAAAAGCATCCGGCCTTTCACTTTCCGTCAGTGGTTCTTTAGGTTTCCGAACTGTTCATCAAGTAGATCCAAAAGCACAGCTTCGACTCATTGCTGATAACTCGACCTCCACAAATGGCCATTCTGTGGTTAAAGATAATTCTTCTCACCATGATTATCAGGTACGTGAAGCATCCGATGTGTTCTTAACTCCTAAATTTCTAGAAGACAACAATGAAAATTCTCTAAAGCCAGTCCAACAAGCACTGATTTTGGCACAATGTCTTCTAATCGAAAAAAACACTCCACATGATGAAATGCAAAGATGGGACATGGCTCCATACATAGAATCAATCGATTCACAACCATCTTCCTTATTCATAATCAGATCTTTCTGTGACTTGTTACGTATAAGATGGGAAGGAACCCGGTCCCGCACCAAAGAACGTGCCATTTTGATGATGGATAAAGTCGTCCAAAGAATTTACAATTCTACCCCTGAAATTCCATCAAGGATAAGTTTCTGTTTTGGTGTCGACTTTCCCACTATTCCATCTCTCCGTAAAGAATACGCGGATCTTTTAGTAAGTTGTGGTTTAATAGGTGAAGCTGTAAAAACCTATGAAGATCTTGAACTTTGGGACAATGTCATCTTTTGTTACCGTTTACTACAAAAGAAAGCAGCTTCAGTAGAATTAATAAACACCCGTCTTTTAAAATACCCCAATGACCCAAGATTATGGTGTTCATTAGGCGATGTCACAAACCAAGATTCATGTTACCAAAAAGCTCTAGAAGTTTCCGAAAACAAATCCGTAAGGGCAAAACGGTCACTCGCAAGAAGCGCATACAACCGCGGCGAATACGAAAAGTCAAAGCTTTTATGGGAATCCGCCATGAAGTCAAACTCTTTATACCCAGACGGATGGTTTGCTCTCGGTGCAGCCGCTTTAAAATCCAAAGATTTTGAAAAAGCTTTAGATGGATTTACACGCGCTGTCCAACTCGATCCGGATAATGGGGAAGCATGGAATAACATCGCGTGTTTACACATGACAAGAAAGAGAAGTAAAGAGGCGATGATCGCGTTTAAAGAGGCTTTGAAGTTCAAACGTGACAGCTGGCAAATGTGGGAGAATTATAGCCAGGTGGCGGTCGATAGCGGGAATTATTGTCTCGCTTTGGAAGCGGTACAGAAGGTTTTGGATTTGAGTAAGTATAAGAGGATTGATGTTGAGTTGTTGGAGAAGGTGATGGTGGAAATTGAAAGGGTAGAAACGGAAATGGGTCGGGAAAGTGAGATGATTGGGGAGGTATTGAAGGGTATTGTTGTAAAAAGCGGTGGGGGTGGGGGGGTTTGGGGGTTGTTTGGGAGGTGGTATAAGTTGAAAGGTGATCTTGTTATGTGTTCGGAGGCTTTGTTGAAGGAAGTTAGATCATGTCAAGGTTTGGAAGTTTGGAAGGAGAAAGCGCGGTTTGTGAAGTTTGCGAGGGCATCTTTGGAATTATGTAAAATTTATGTGGAGATTGGTGGGAGGAGGGAATTGTGTGCGGGTGAGATGCACCTTAAGAGTGTGGTCAAGCAGGCGGCTTTGAAGTTTTCGGATACTGAAGAATTTAGGGAACTTGAGGCTTTTCTTGATAAAATGCAAGCAATGTTGAAGGTTGACCGTGGGTCTTGAGGTCAAACTTATTTATGCAGTTTAGTTAATAATAGTTTTTGTGATACTGTATCAGTGTATTGTCAGTTTTGATTGTATTTCTATACATGTTTTTTTGACCATTATTTTGTAAGAGGTTTATGATAACAACGTATTTATAAATTATAATTGTTTTACCACAACTCCAATTGCAAAATCAGGAGGTAACCTATTGCTATAATGGGTGTACTTTTTAAAGTATAACCCCCTAATAGAAAATAACATCAAAGTACAATGATGTAACATGAAACAAATGATAGTGCAATGCTATATTGCTATTTCTTGCATTTATCCCTTAAAATAAATAGAGGACAATTGAAACAACTAAAGTTAATATAAGTAGTTAAAAATAGAAGAGGTTTTAAAGTTTAAACAATTTAAAAAGGGCTAAATGCAAGAAACAACAATGTGCTTTCTATCATTTTCTTATTATAGCATTGGATCTCAAATTATATGTAACTGGGCATTGTACTTTGAAAATTTTATGCATTATAACAATGGGTAACCGGGGACCTAACTACCTATTGTACCTACAATCATTTTATTTGTTATGCTGACATGGCACAATTAAGATGACATAGCTTACCCAATTTTAGTATTTATTCCAACTGAATTTCAAGAGCCGGAGTATATAATAAATCGGTGGTTTATCTGTTGCTTCAAATTTCAAAATATAACGCCCTAATACTTTTTGAAGTACAATAAGTAAAAAGAACATACATTGCTATTTGATGTATTTAGCCTAGCTAAAAATCACTCATTTTTTGTAACTAGTATACTTTCAATTTGAATTAGCTTGCTACAAACTACTTACAAGCTTGGTTAATTTAATTCAATTTGACCTTTTTCCGCAAATGAGAGATTAATATTTAACAGTATCGTCCTCTACAATGTTAAATTAAATAATTATTTCCCCACTTGTTAGCGATTACTAGTGGGCTTGTTTCCCCACGCATTATACCAACCACGATATTACACATGCTTAAGCAAATAAAAAAGGAGCTCGACAAATATAATTTGAATTACAACACGAAAAACTTCATCTGGATGTATCTTATCGGGTACATATGACATTTTTCTTTGTATCAGCCACAAGAAATTGGGAAAATTCATTAGTTTATGTGCCATATTTAACTGCTACTTTCCATGCCCACCTGAAATTCACAGCAGAAATAAAAAAAACAACATTAACAATGCATCATTCAATAAGTTTGTAACATATAATGATGATGTGATTGTTAATAGACATACCTGTATCAAATATCAACTGCATGGAAGCATCCCTAAAAGTATTTACAATCTTTGTAACTTTTGTCTATTAATCACCCAAAAGACACAACGGTTGTCTCATACTCAACTCCGCTTTAAGTCCCGGGAATTTCTCCAAATTATGCGACTCGCTCAAAATCGTCTACAAAAATTAATAAATATTAAATAACAAAATAAAATACGAAAGTCAAAAATTTTATTTATTACCAGTGCAGCAAGGTGTGCTTCTTGTAGTATATTCCCGTCAACTTCCAATCTCGCAACCGGAAACTCAGGAAGATGACCCGACTGTTTCTTGCCCAACAAGTCACCCGGGCCCCGCAAAAGAAGATCCATATTCGCCAGGTGGAACCCATCGGACGACTTTTCTAGAACCTTCAACCTAGGAAGACCGCTACTGGTTGAAGACAAAAGCACGCACTTTGACTTGCGGACCCCACGTCCGACTCGGCCCCTGAGTTGGTGTAACTGAGCGATACCGAATCTTTCGGCGTTCATAACAACCATCATGGAAGCTTCCGGAACATCGACACCGACTTCTATGACTTGTGTAGAAAGTAATATTTGTGTTTTTCCAGATCGAAAGTGTTGTAAAGCTTCGTCTTTTTCGTCACTTTTCATTCGACCGTGTAGGAGACCGCAGTTGATTCCTTGGAATCTGTTTGAGATTACTTCCAGGTCAGCGGACGCGCCACGGAGTTGTGGGAGTTGTTCTGATTGGTCGATGATTGGGTAGACTATGTATACGCGCCCTCCTGATTCCAGTTCCCCCTTCATCATCTGTAACGGAATGAAAAATGAAGGAATGGAATTCACAGGGTAATGTAATAACTAATAAGCAAGGTAATGGAATGAGGAACGAGTACCTGATAAACCTCTTCAAAACCAGTCTCGTTGCCTTCAATTGCGTATGTATCAATCGGTTTTCTCCCAGGAGGTAAATCGGTTATCTACAATTCCATTAAAAAAAATCCATATTAAACACAATATGTTAATTACTTAATTACATAAAACTACGTAGTATCGTTAAATAAAGCTAATAAATTAGGCCATATGATCACGTACTTGTGTCAAAGACATGTCTCCATACAATGCTAAAGCAAGAGTTCTTGGAATTGGAGTTGCAGTCATGGCAAGAACATGAGGAGCCATATTTGATGAACCATTTGAATCATTTTCACCCAATCTTGAATTTACTGAATTACTGTATAACTGCAAGATTTCAAGAAAATTGTACGTTTGTATTTTGTAATGATTTTACTAATTTTTAAATTAAGAGAATTTTAAATTTCTTTAAACCCACCTTGCTATTAAATCGACCTCTCTGAATCACACCAAATCTATGTTGTTCATCCACCACAGCAATTCGTAAACAAGAAAATTCCACTTTTTCAGCAATTAAACTGTGGGTCCCAATCACCAATGAAATCTCTCCACTTTGAAGGCCCTGAGAGCCGAATACATTAAATATAAAACCCAAATAAAAAATTTTTAAATAATTTGAAATGTTTCCTTCATACCTCACGAATTAAACGTGCCTTTTTTACTGGAGTTGACCCTGTTAACAAAGCAACAGATGGTTTGACTTGAACATCTTCCATGTTTTCCAGCAAACTAAGAAGGCGATCATGGTGTTGAATGGCAAGCAACTCTGTTGGAACCATGAAAGCTGCCTACATATTTCAAAATTTAAAAGTCATAAACGAAAGTAAAGTACAATGCTATTCCATGCAATTTGTCCAATATATAAAAGTATAAACTAAAAATCAACCTGATATCCTAAACCAATAACCTCCATACATGCCAAAAAAGCCACCACAGTTTTTCCACATCCCACATCTCCCTGAAAAGGTACAGAAAGTCAACCGGTCAATGAGCTTTTAGTAATCATATGCAAAAAGTCAAGTAATCAGGGCTGTTGACTTTAGGTCAAACCTGCAATAGTCGATTCATTGGAACTTGGCGTTTTAAGTCCCAGATGATTTCTGAAACAGCAGTTAGTTGACTGGAAGTCAACGAATATGGAAGGGCATTTAGGAAATTTTTGGTGAGAGTGCACCATTCGTCAGTAAGTGATGCATTTGTTTTAGGGTTTCTGTATTTGTCAAGTAAACCATCTTTTTCAATCCATGTACCGAGTCCTTCAAGCATTTGAAACAAGCGACCTAACTGTTATATTAACTTACAACGTGTCAAAATCAAAACAATAATAATTATAATAAAAAGATATTGGTTGTTTAAATAATTAAGATTACCTGAAGGTAAAAGAACTCATCAAATATAATCCTTTTGCGAGCTGAATCAGCATCATGAAAATTCGAAGGCCGATGAATCCCAATATATGCCTGTGTAAATGAATAAATAAATCATGTGTTTGACTTTTTGTAATAATATTCAACAACTATCGAATTAGGATATGCATTAATAAGTCACGTATAGAAAAAAAAAAGACAGGAAAATGATAGAAATTTATTTTTAGCATACTTACATCACGAAGGCTTTTTAGTCCAAACATCTGAAGTGTATTCTTTGGGATAGGATCTATGGTAGGAGGCAAGGTGTCTAGAACTCTGGAAAATATTAAAAAAAATGAATATGACTATGAATGTATTCAAAAAGTCTTGATTGGTCCATTGACCATGATAAATATATGAAGGATAAAGGGAAAACTTTATAATAGTATGGTAACTACTCTTAAATCAAAACATTCGGTATCAATGTATTTATACAAAAAATTAACCTGGTTTAGTAAGAAATGAAGCATATAATTACAAACAAACCAAAGACATCTTATACTGGAAAAATAATACCACCAAAAGTCAAACGGTTAAGTAATTTATGAAATGAAGAAAATGGAAAACAGACCTTGAAATAATGTCTCTAAGTAACCTTGGATTGAGACCACCTTTTGAAGGGTAAATTGGGTATGGCCTACCTTCAGCACATGCAGATTCATCATCATCATCTCTAATTAAATCCATATTATATTCCATCATTTCATAATGATCTTTTTTTGTACGCATAGTCCTCACCTACATCAAAACAACATCAACTTCATGATCTTGCTTCATATTTCAAAAAGTTGTAGAAATTTACTACCTTGCCACTGACACAAACAAGGTCTCCCTCTTTTTGCTTCTCTTGAAGACTACGCAAAAACCCTTGACACGTAAAACGGGTCCCACGAAAAAACTTCTTCAAATGCAAATATATTGTTTTCTTGCTTCCATTATTATTTTGAGACACTATACATGCTGAAGATGCACTATTTTCTGCAACCTCACAACCAACAACCACCTCAAGAAATGATAGAGAACAACTTGCCTTGATTCCCCTACATTTAAATTATTCAATGTAATATATTAAACTTGAAAAGAAACAAAAAGGATACACATTTATATCACATTTTTCAAGAGAAAAGAAAAATCTAACCTGGATGATAGAACTTTTCCAACAAATATTAAGTACTGTCCATCATCAATTGTAAATTGTGCATTTTGTAAGTCAGCATATGTCCGAGGGAAATGACTTAATAACTTCCTTATCTACAAATCAACAAAAAGAAATTTAATTTATGACTATGCTTAAAAGGGTATTTATGGAAATTCCAAAAGAACCCACCGTATGGAAACCGCAATTTTCCAACTGATTGCATTGCTTCTTGCTTAATGAAGGTACACAACTGATAGATTTATCAAGCATAAATTCAAACGGTGAAGAAACTTGAACAATAAATGGAGGATCAGATTTAACAGGATGTTGGGATTTAGGATGTGATGGCAAAGTGGTAAATTGATTAGACTCGTTAGCTATTGAATCTCCTGAGTCAAATAACATATCTTGGTCAACTTCTTTTGTACCAATAGAGTTATGGTGAACCTCACTGTAAATTTCTGCTGTAAAAATGTTACTCGTTTCAGGGGTATCTGAAATTCCATCATATAATTCTACTGGTCTAGATTGCCCTAATATGATTGAAGGGAATTGTTTTCGAACCAAAGATGCATCAAATTCGTGTTTTTCTTCATCAAAGAGTTCATTAAATTCATCTTGATACATAGTGGCGGATACCTACAAGAAAATGGAATGTATTTAGTATTTACATTAACTTTTACTTTTTATAAATATAAATTAAAGTGTGTGAACACATACCTTACTGAAAAGTTTCCGCCTGTCCAATCTGCTTGTTCCATAACTATTTACTATGTGAAACACATTCTGTGTTAACTTGTATTTTGATGTAGAGAAATGTTTTGAGATATTGCATAATAGAAGACCATTAAACCTGTAAGAATTTATAAAGATTACTTTACTTTAATCATTCACAAGATGATTGTTTTACACTAAATGTACCTCATTTTTATACCCAAAACATGCCTATATCCTCTTGCAGCTTGAAACATACTTGAACGTGCCAAGCATCTTTCACTTAAACACTGCATGCTAAAAAATTTGTTGATTAGAGAAAGAGAGGAATTTTATGCAGTCTACTTATGAGAAAATAAACGAACAGATGAAATTTACCAACACCAGGAATGCTCATAAAATTATGATAAGAACATGTGAATCTTATCATGATGTAATTCAACATAGTAAAGTGTAAACTAGGGAAACTAAAATGTCAAAAGTAATGAGAAGAGAAAGCTCGGTGTTGTGAACACGAAATCACTGAAGTATAATCGTAGCAAGTAAACAAACATTATGAAGTAAGATGGAAACTAATAATCAACTTAATACGAAAAAATTGTAAGTATAAAGTTTCGATGGTAAAAAGGACCCAAACTTACAAATTTCAGTTTCTACTTCGAATAACAATGGCGTATACAGGGAATTTATGCAGCAATTCGGGCCACCAACAATTTTAAAGGGGTTATAATCTTCATATCGAAATTCCTGAAGTCCTAATTACCAAGGTTATGAAATAATCATAATTATTGAAACGTTGCGAACCCTGATATGAACCACTCTTTCCGAGCACGATAAGCCTTAATTTCGAGCTTCAAATCGATTTGGGAACCGAGCAGTTATCCGACTTAATACGTGCGCGAGACAGGGTAAGCGGGAACACAAAAATCTCCTCTGAACCCGGCCTCAAGAGAGTCGGAACGAAATGAGTGGGCTTACTTCCTCAAATTTTCTTTTTCCAACGGAGGTTTAGGGAGGTCAAATGGTCAAACACATTTATTAAAATCTAGTATAATCTTCTTTCTTTTTTGGAATGGCGAAGGAATATTCCATAAATTTTTAAATTTCATAAAATATCAAAAGTCATTTTTTTAGTTTCCATAGTTTTAGTTTTTCAAATTATGTTTTTGGTCTTTGTAGTTTAATTTATATTATTTTATCTGAAATTATCCTTTTGATTGTCATTCTTTGCACTTTAGGTCCATGTTTTGAGTGTCAAATGAGGAGAAAAATACACCAAGATGCCCAATTACAATAAGGGTTTGTAAATAGGTTATCAATTTTCGGTAATGTATTAAAAAATATAAACAAGAAAAACATCATCAAAAGGTAACTAACAACCTAAAATGGGTATTCAAAAGTATGCAAAAATGGGTACTCACTCTAACGGCTCTTTCGGAAACGGAGCAACTCAAAATGCTCAAAACATCGGAATCAAATGACTATACTCAAACTTCAGATGATGCCTGGAACACTTGGAACATTATGGATTTGAAAGGCGATACGGACAATAACCTAGAAGAAGAACCGGTTCGACGTCCGACTAGTCAAGATACTGGGAAGCGAGCGGCAACATCCTTGGGACCAACACAACGACAAACATCATCAAATGACATGCATTGTTTATGGGCAAAATTCAGAGCACATAGGACTACAAAAAGAAAAGATAGCTTTGAGATGTAAACATTAAGAATTTCTCTAACTACAAGGAATGCTTATTCAGGACCAACAAATGAGAACTGATTTATAATTTCTAAATGACACCGATAATCTGGTGGATAAAGATATCGAGACATTCTTTCATATGAAAATGGTGATTCAGGATAAATATAATAAATAAATTCTTAGGTTTTGATTTTATTTAAATATTTACCGTTTTACATTTTTAAATTATGTAATGTCTTTTATTTATTTTTCTAGTTAATGAAATGTGTTATTTTTATTTGATATTTATTTACTTAATTAAAATATGACATGAAAAGTAATTCTGGGCGATATACCGTTAGGTATTTTTTTGGTAAAGTAGTGGAGAAGTGGTGCTGACATGACGTTTAAGTTGCAAACCTTTTGATGTGGTAGAGTGATGAATAGACTCCATAGCTTTACTTTTATGGCAAAAATGAAGGCGATTTCGTCAAGAATCTACTTGCCAAAAATCAAAACGTCCAAAATCAGAGAATAATGAGTTTCATTCTATTAACTTTACGTTGAAGAAGATATCAAACCATGAACAACCAAGACACGAGGCTTAAACCCATTGATTGATAAGAATTATTCCAACAATACAATACAACATAACAATAACAATAACGGTTCTTAAGGATATGACAACTTGTAAGAAAGCAGTGTGCAAAACTCAAGTCCATTAAGTGGGCGACATGAGTGTTATTTCTACATGTTTCATTTCTACTATAACTTTTACTATAAAAACAACAATTACAATAACTTTAAAGATCAATGGGCAGCTTTTTGAGTATATTGCTGGCAAACAAACCTCTATCAAGAACCCAATCCTCAATCATGGCTTGAGAATTCACATCTTGATCAGTCGGCACAAAATGCCCAGCCCCTAACACCACCACATGGCTCAAATTATCCCATTTTTTCACATACCCTGCAAGCATACCATTCACTCTCCAAACTTCTTTTTCTGCATCTAAAAACTTCTCAAGCCCTTCCCACTTCATCGTCTTCACCCAAGATTCAACAGACACAACTCCATCTCTTAAATCACACTGCCCTTGATACAACAATAACTTAGTGTTCTTAACAACAAACTCCACCATGTACTTCACACTCTTCATCACATCTGCATGCAACGCTGCCCCAACCACATCACTACACTCCTCAAACACCATCGATTCGTTCACCCCCAATGCCTTTTTAAATTCGGGGTTCTTCAAGAAATTTACTACCTCGGAATTGTAAGGACTTTGCCTCCTGAAGTCATACAAAGTAGCTAGACCTGTGATGTTTTGTAGAAAACGAAACACAACGTTCCGCGCATGTGTAGCATCACTCCAATTACCAGCTTTTGTTAGCTCGATAGCTGCGAGTTGAAGTTTCTCCATTTGGGTTTTCTGTTTTGCATTGATTAAACCAAGATAGTAAGTATGCGAAGCGTGAGTGGCGACTTGGGTTTCCGGATCGGTCAATCCATTTCCGATGGCCAATCCGTACAAATTGATGCGTTTAAAAACGGGTAAAAGGGGATTCTTTTTGAGAATGTAGTACCCAATTGACGGCACGTATTTTCCAGCGTAGCTCTCACCTGTAATATAAATTGGACGAGATTTGAACGATGGGTCTAAAGCGATAAACTTTCTAATCGCAATGAATAGATGCCTCGCTACAGCGGTTTGGTCTCTGGGAATTTCTTCAGGCGTCGAGGCGATACTAAAACCGGTTCCGATTGGATTATCAAGGAAAAGCAGACCGAACATTCGGTTCCAAGAGCCTGGATTAGGTTCGAGCGAAAGGTGTTTGGCGTTTTGCTTCACTGAAGCTGTCACTCGCCATGGACCCAGTTCGAAGAAGTTTCCCGTCATTGAGGAGCAACCAGGTCCGCCTTGAAGCCAAATGACAAGTGGAGTTTCAGAAAGAGAAGTGTTGCTGGGATTCTGGGCTTCATAGAAGGCATAGAAAATTGCGGACCCGGTTGTGGAATTGACCGGAAGGTAGCCGGATTTCGTGGGGAGAGCTTCTTTGGGGAGTGTAGACGCCGTCGAGTGTGGTTGAAGGTGGTGGGAGAGAGTGAGGAAGATGAGGAGCTGGAGGAGTGTTGACTCCATTGACGAGAGATGGTTGGGCTGGATTTTGATCGCCTCATTTGAAAGGCTAATGATTGTCTAGGCGGAGAAGCCGAATACCAAAAGCTTGCGGTCCTTGTTTTTCAGCTATATACGTTTGCGGTTTAAATAATAAGAATAAACTGTACAAAAATTATAACCATAGCTAATGATCATCGTCATCTCTTCGAACTCATACGAGCATTTTCTCATTTGATTTCTTTCATCCATGACCTCTGCTTTTTTCCGAATCCTCCAACCAATAGTGTCATTGTCATATCATATTTTCTATTATTAAATTGATTAATTAATTGAAAAATTATATTAAATTTAACTTAATATTAAAATAATATTAAAATAATTAAATAAAATTAAAATGTCAAATAACATTTAATTAAAAACACACAATTACAAAAATAAAAAGAAAACAACTTAAATATTAGAAATCATTAATCCTAAATACGAGAAATTAAATTCTAAATACTGGAATTTAAATACTAAATACGAGAAATTAAAACCTAAACACCGGATACTACAAAAAAACTGAGGTGTATCTTTCACAACATTCTACACTTTTATGTGTGTAAAGTTTCTGTTGTGTGTCACCCGATACTGTTGTAGGGCTTCTACAACGATCTCATCGTTAGTTGTCCTGTTTGCTCGGTTGAAAGATAAGTTTACGTAAATTTGGTTAAAATGTGACATTTTTTCACGATACTTTCAGTTTGTTGTTAAGCATATGTCTACTCGGATAATGTATCGTGCCCAAATTTACGTAAAACAATTCCTTCACACGATCCCAGAATAAGCGATCAGTTGCCACGTCCACTTCTTCAGTGCTGGTGACCTAGACTTTTGTCAAAGCCACCTCTTCTTTGTAGTCTATCCCCAGCGAATATTTATATTTCCGAGGCCTGCCATTTTTTATAAAACTTGAAAGATAGTTTTATATTTATAAAAAGTTGAGAAAGAAATGTGTGATTTTTAAAGGGGTAAAGAATGGTATTTATAGGAGTGAGGTAAAATTTTATAATTAAAAGTTATTTTCTATAAAAAGTGATAGATTGGTCGGTTTCGTGAGCCCATAACCCAAGCCGCTTGCTTCCATCTTTCTCGAACCTGCATAGGCGGGGCAGTGGCGTCGAGGGTACCGGCGGTACTGCCCCCAAATTTCGTCTGAGCCAATACGATCTGATGACTACTCCGTCCACCCTTAGGTTAGGCATGTTTGAATCACTAATTATAGAAATAATAAAGTTAAGTATATATCTTATAAATGGGCATTAATGAGATTTTCTTAAACAAAACATTGTTTTTTAATACATCTTTATCACACAATATTTTCTATTTTATTTATCTGTTAAACTATATATAAGGTGCTAAATGAGTGAATGAACAACAATGTTTTGATGTGAGTGAGTGAACAAGGGAAAGACAAAAAGAAGAAATCAAGAAAAGAAGATTAAAGAAAATGTCAAATCTAGCAGGTTTTTCAAATAATTTGTTATAAAATAGTCTAAAAGTTTATTTGTTTCTTAAAATAGCCAAATATTATGTAAGGGCCAATATGAAATGGTTGTTACAAGAGTAGTCTAAGCACCCCGAACACCACACACACATATTTATAGAAATATTGTCTACTCATTCTGCCTTTAGTACTTATTTCATGTTGCAAAATTTATTGATATTGATTTCTGTTGGTGATTTTAGAATCACCTTACCATTTTAGTATAATGAAAATGATAAGTATGCTAATAAGTTTACACTTTAGTTTTAATACAAGTTAGTAGGTGCATGAGTGCACACTTGTATCTAATTAAGTTGATAGCGGTAAGACCAAAATAATGAGGGTCAAGCGGACTACGCCCCCTAGTGGGGTCCAAGGGGTAGAGCCCTTGGAGGGGCTCGAGGCAGCATCCCGAAACAAAACCGAAATTTGTGATCAGCATCAACATTTTCGTGGTGCTCAGCATCAAAATTTTCGTGGTGCTCAGCATCATCATCAACATCAGCACGTGGTAACGTTGATGGTCACGCAGATGCCGACACTGATACCCTTAACCACCCTTTTAACCGCTCCTAAATTCATGGATTCAGTTTCCTGATTTAAAAAGATTATGATAACATTCATATTGAAATACAAAAGAACACAAATTCCCTCTCATTATCGAAAAATGGAACTTGTTTTTGTGCCTGAATACAAGTTTGATTTTCTTAAATTATCCAAACTTGAATTTTGTTAAACCTAGACACTAATGGTCGAAATATCAAATTCGGAAAGTGAACTTTACACGATTTTAGAAGAAATCTATGATTCTAGAAACTTATCATTGTTCTATTATAATCCTACAATTTCTTCCCAAACAAGTGATAGTTTTTAAGCACTTTGATTGAATCAGCTTACCTATGCGGTATGTTAATAGATTTCATCTCTAATTTTTATGGATTCTTCCCCTGAATTGTGATGGTGATTTTAGTGTTACCTTTATATTTTAGTATAATGGAAATAATAAGTATGTCAACGAGTTCATACTTTAGTTCTAATACAAGTTAGGGATGTGAGAGGGTACACTTGTATCAAACTAAGTTGATACATGTACGATTAAATAGTGGGGGTCAAGGAGGCTGCACCCCCTTGCGGGGTCCTAGAGGTAGAGCACCTAGCAAGATGACGATCATGGACAGGGCAGCGTCCTTGCAGGGGACGCTAAGGGTCAAGGGGTAGCGCTCTTAAACAAAAACAAATTTCAGCATCAACATCAGCACACACTGACGCTGATGGATGGGTTGATGCCAACGCCGATGATCATAATATGCTACGTGTGTTTGATAGTCTCTCCAGCAGTCGGAATACTTTTCGCCACATATACGTCCGCCAATTTTTACAGCAGCCGGAATACTTTCCAGATAAGAGAGTTGGGGCATCTCTTTGGGAGGTTGGAAATAAAATATGTGGTCATAATATGCTACGTGTGTTTGATAGTCTATTCTCTTCATCATTTCTATCTCAATAGAGTGCCTTGTCGGAGTGATGTCAATTTATCTTCCCCTTAAGGGTGGACGGTGCAATACCCGTCGAATCCGTCGAACTTTGAAGTCGTCCTCAACTCGCTGCCTACGGTGCAGAACCCGTTAAAGTCGCCGACCTCCAACCCGCTGCCCCTTTTCCTTATTTTCCTTCCACTCCAAGCGGCTTCACCAACCCGCCATCTCTCCTCCTTAAACCCGCCAGCCGCGGAACCCGTACGACACCGACGGTACCGACCGACAGTTCCCATTGAACCCGCTCGAAACCGCCATTACACTGTCCACCCTAAGTGAATCTTCGGTTAATTTGCAACTGTAATTCTATTTTCCATTAATTACTTTAAATGTTTTTTTCCATCAAGTGCTATACTAAAAGTGAGTGAATAGGGAGAAATGGAATAATCCTATATTAAAGTAATTTATCATTTTATTTTTACATTTTAAAAAATATTCAATCAAGCATCCTAATCCTTAATCACTTTTAAAACTTATTTTTATGTCAGATCGATAAAAAATCATCGTTAAAAATATTCTCCAAGTATACGATTTTTTAATAACTAAATATTTATCATTATTTATTAAAATATTTTACAAAACACATTCCTATAAATTTTTAAGCATACATCTTACTACTATTATTTATGTAATTAAAAAATTAAAAAAATGATAAGGCTATTGTAATTTAATTTGCATATCTAAGACATTATTTTATATATAAATTTATAATATCATTAACGAAATAAAAATTGAAATGTTATTTTATAATAAATAAATAAACAGTCGTTGAAAAATTAGTGGTTGTTGAAATGATATTAAAAATTTATATACACTCCAATAGTATTGAGTAATTGCTAAAATATCAATAAGTCATAATTAAGTTTCGGTTGGAGATGCTCTCGGCTTCAACAATAATCATCAATTTTAATGTGAGATACATCAATTTTAATGTGAGATACATTTTAAGGTAAAAAAGGAGAAAAAACACATATGTATAGAGTTTATGTCTTATACATCAAACCAAATATTTTGGATTGGCTTGTTAAGTCATTTTATCCAAATTAAGCTGAAAGAATCATCATATATAGCACTACTTTTATAGGAGGGCGTTGTGTCTCGAATATGTAAGCGTTATAGAGGCTGTAAAACAAGTCCAAAATACATTTTGATAAGAATGGAGAATTGTAGGATCTGGATAGAGCAAGGGCTAACCCCCTCCACAAGTATGAATGAAGAAAGTTGGAATGATGTTGTAAACCTTTTCACATGTCAAACATGCATTAAGCGTTTTCAAACAAATAAGGGTAATCGTTCCACGCAAACAATAAAAACCTACGAAATGACAAGCACCTACAGTAACACTTGCTACGAGAAAGTAAGTTATTGCAATAAAAAATACTATATATGCAAGTTTTATTTTTATAATATGATCTGATTTTTAATGTTAAAGAAAACATGAGTAGACTAGAAACCTTTCACACTGCGCATGCCACTATAGAAGAGATGTTTGACGACTCATTAGTCGAGAAAAATTATGTAAGTACATTGCTTTTTTGTTTATAGCTAGCAGTATATTGGTTTAGAGGTATATTAATATATGTAATCATATTTTTAAGTTACAAAATTCTTTAGTACATGAGATTGCCAAGCAAACTCAACTCTCGGTCTTCTGGAACAGTCAAGTAGACAAGAAAGCATGTTTGAAAAGGCGTTGGGTGCTCGGCAAGAATATATAAGAGGGATCGAGAGTAAACCTCAACAATGTTGAGTTATGACATATTTGTTTATAGGGCTGTAAACGTACCAAACGTTCAGCGAATCGTACCTGAACTGTTCAAAGGGAAGTTCATTTATGTTCGTTTATTTAATAAATGAATGAACATGAAAACAAATTCTCGTTCGTTTAATTAAACGAACGAACATGAACAATTATCTCGTTCGTTCAATTATGTTTGTGCACGTTCGTTTACGTTCGTTTATTTTTGTTCATTTAAGTTCCTTTTATGTTCATATATGTTCAATTTGATTACATTACAATATTATATGTTCGTTTACATGTTCATGTAACGCCCCAGATGCCAGGGTAAATTTTTCATATTTAAAAGGCGACTCATATACATAAAACGGGTTGGATATAAAACCATCCAATCCAATTACGATAAGGAAAACATTTAAAATCGAGTTTATCAAACAGTTACAACATTATCCAGCAGAAGACTTGAGTACCAAATCTCAGATGTGATACAGTTACGCAGTGCTCCAAGCTCAGATCCGTAAATACCTGAAATACGTTTAGGGTGAAAGAGTAAGCACAAAGCTTAAAAAGTTTCCCAATATACAACACGATCCATCACATAAAGCACATTCATATAGGTCTCCGGGCTTGCCAAGATCTGCCATTAATCAACTCATTCTTTGGACTCTCGGGCTTGCCCCGATCCGTCTGGCTTTCGAACTTGCCTCGATCTTGCATCATTCTTCAGTCGCCAGAATGAATCCAACGACTAACACATACAAGCACATAACCCTAAGCATACAGCCTAACCCATCGGGTTCCTATTACTAACATACATTCTAATAACGTAAAGCACACCCATCTAAACACACGATACTACATATAGTAAATAGGGCTACCTACACATGTAATATCACCTATAGTATAGCGAGAAAAATCACCTGATCCGCAACCTCAAGCTATCCGCTTCTGATATCCTCATACGCAACAGCACGAACTCCTAACTTATCACAAAGTTTTAAATCAACGATCTGAAAGACCCAAAACCAATCCTACGGTCTAGATCTCCAATCCATCCAAGTTGACCCAAAGGTTAACTAGTCAAAGTCAAAGGTTAAAAGTCAACGGTCAAAGTCAACGCAAGATAATGTCGCTATCTCCTTAAGATATTAGCACTAACTATGAACAGTCCTAAAATTTCATTAAGCACTTAATCCATTAAGTCAAGGGCTGATACTCTCCAGAACTCGTCCAAAAGGTCTGAACAATCAATGCTTAATCACTGATTTGATTGTTCCATGCATGTCAAATCTCACACTTATGTCCAAAAGTGACACAATCAATGCTTAATCACTCAATAGAGCTTGGCTTACCTCTAAAATCAGTTCAAAAGTTCCAAGAAAAGCTCTAGGGAGATAAAATTTAGACTTTTTTCATTCCAATCCATGAACAACACCAAAAGGTGACCATTTCTCCATTTCATACCATCAAATGCAACTTATACAATAAGATTTAGCTTATAACTCTAAAAAGATAGAAGCTTTACACTTACCAAGGTCTAGAAATAAAGATTTTGCTAATTCCCACAAGTAGAAAACTTCCTTACACCAACACCATCTTCTTCTTCTTCAATAAATCATCCAAGGAGGGTTTTGGAGCTTAAAAATCATCAAAGGAGGCTAGAGTTTGAAGTGAGAGAGTTTCATGGGCCGCAAGGGAGGAAGATGATAGCTCTTAGGGTTTAGAGCCCTTAAATATGGCCCAAAACTCGAGATCTAGGGTTTTGTGCAAACAGCGGCAGATAGCGACACAATATCTTAAGATAGCGTCCCTATCTCCACGATCGTTGGATAACACAATTTCACAAGATAGCATCGCTATCTCCAAAGATAGTTGCGCTATCTCCCACTTTCCTCAAGATCAACTCCTTTAAGTCCTAATTTGATCATTCTGGGAATAGGGTCTTACAATTCAATTGTGTTTGTTTATCTCTGCTCGTTTATGTTAGTTCGTTTATGTTCGTTTAGCACATTCACGAACATAAACAAACGAACATAAACAAGATAATTTGTTAAACGAACGGACATAAACAAGAAAACTCGTTCGTTTGTCTATTTTGTGTTTGTTCGTTTGTTTGACTAACTTAAACGAACATGAACAAGCCATCTTTCGTGTTCGTTTGGTTCTTTTACAACCCTAGTTGTTAACGACTTGGTGTATTTGTTATTAACTTGGTAGTTTGGTACTTTGGTAATTTGATATTTTAGTTTATATTTATATTTTGATAGTTTAGTAGTTTGATTTATGGTAATTTGGTTTATGTTCTGACTTATTTGTTAATGACTTAATGCATCTATTATGAACTTGGTAGTTGGGTACCTTGTTAATTTGATATTTTGGTTTATGTTAATACTTGGATAGTTTAGTAGTTTGATAGTTAAGTTTATTTTGTGACTTATTTCTTAACGATGCAAGGGTTGTTTGATATACCTCTTATTGGTGCAGTAAGAGGTGACTTCTGACTCGGTCCGAGTCAATGAGTTTGATACCACACTAATATTCCTCTAACTCGATCCTGGCTCCTCTGATTTCCTCTTACCCAATCAGATTCAGGGGTGAGAGGCGGGATATGACTCAATCAACTCTTACACAATCAACAACTATCAAATAGCCCCTCAATGAATTTATTATGAACTTGCTAGTTTTGTAATTTGTTAATATTTTGGTTTATGCTAGTTTGTTAGTTTGGTTTATGTTGTGACTTATTTTGTTAATGAATTAATGCATTTGTTATGAACTTAGTAGTTTGATACTTTGCTAATTTGATATTTTGGTTAATGTTAATACTTTGATAGTTTGGTTTATGTTGTGACTTATTTGTTAATAATTTAATGCATTTGTTATGATTTTGGTAGTTTGATAACGTTGATTGTTTGTTTACCAACCCGAGGTCTCTGGAAAGACTTAAGGAGTTCATTCGACAATTACAAGAAGATGATAATGATGAGGGGAACGAAGATGACGTCTGTAGTAGTGACAAGTGGTTTATGTTTTATTTACTATTTTGTAGACGTTTTGTGTTGAAAATAACTTGAAAACATATATTATGGGTTTTGTGTAATAGTTTGTGTTTTTTTGGATAATATAAGTACCTTTTTCAATTTTTGCAATGCCTGAATTGATCAACCTGTTTATTAAGATATCTAGTGGCGACAACTTTAGTGATGATATTATTAGGGGCGACACAATTAACAGTGAAAACTAAATACCGACGACACTATTAGTTGTTACATTATTAGTAGCGATACTATTAGCAGTGACATGGAGGCATTATCGCCGAGATCTTTAACAACGAATTTTCCGCAATATCAACAAAGCAATAGCGGCAACCCTTTAGCAATGACATGTCGCAGCAAATTCAATACAAATATCTTAACCAATAATAAGTAATAAACTAAAGAGTAAACTACAAATTCCGTCCCCGTGGTTTACCAAAAACTACGGGTGGGGTTCAAAAAGTTTTCAACTTGCACCATTGGTCCAAAATCGAAATTTTTTTGTGGTTTTGGTCCATCAAAAAGTTGAAAGGACTGTTTTGCCCTTTTAACTTATTTTTTCCATATATATATATATATATATATATATATATATATATATATATATATATATATATATATATATATATATATATATATATATATATATATATATATATATATATATATATATATATATATATACACAAAAATACATTTTTAATTTAAAATTTTAAAAAGAATAAACCCACCCCCGGTGCCCTCCCATTTCTCTCTCTCTCTCTCTCTCTCTCTCTCTCTCTCTCCAAGACTCTTTTTCTCTCTCTTTCTCTCTCTCCCATCTTCTTCATCTGCTTCACCATCCCCATCCATCAGAGTCTCTCCCCCAACCTTTAGCCTGTTGTGTTATTCTCCGATGACTCCACAATCCCTAAACGCTATTTCTGATATAGATGATGCATTTATCTCCGTCGAAGCTTCCTTCTCTCCAGAATTTTCAACAAAACCCAGATGAATGAAACTCACATACAAACACTGTGAACTCATTAC
>CM042016.1:20252706-20325206 GCA_023525715.1 Cichorium intybus | reverse complement strand
AATTTTATAAAAGGTTGTGCTATAAATACCCCCCGTTAAATTTTGTACCCCCCTAATTTGACTAGTTGTTTTGTTTTACCCATTTTTCGTCTTTTGTTGTCTTTTTCTTTATTATTATTATTATTATTATTATTATTTAAAAAAGTTACACCTTAAACATTTTAGAAACAAATAAAAAATATGTTATTCAATGAGTCGACTTTCTACAATAAAGAACAGCGTATCCGAGTAAAATGAATGTCATATTCACGCAACAACGGTTGCTGGTCCAGATGTTCACAAAAATACTCGTGGACGTCTACAGTTGAGCAAGCAAAAGTCAAAAAATGTAGCCCACAACACCCCACCCCTACCAACACGCACACCTACCAACACCCAACCCCCGCCAACTCAGTATCCTTGTAGACGTAGTTTTTCTACGTATACATCAGATAATATGGATATTAATTGGCATGACATAAATCAGAAACCAGAGAGGCATAACACGTATTCATTTCGAGAACCTCCGTTGTCCAACTCATTTTTCAACCAAGATTCACCAACGTATACATCGGATAATATGGATACTAATTGGCATGACATAAACCAAGAATCGGAGATGCATAACACGTATTTATTTCGAGAAACTCCGGTGTCCAACTCATTCTTCAACCAAGAACCACCAATTTATACTTCAAACCCACTTATGAATGAAATTTCAAACGAATTTCATCCATACGTCGGGCATATTACAGACGTGGATGGAGATTGAAATTGTGGATTTCGGGCTATATCAGTTTCTCTTAGTGGTAATGAACATTCTTGGGAACAAATTAGGTATGAGCTACGCAATGAGTTAATAACACAATCAAGAGTATGCCATGATTTACGTTGATCTTTTAAACCGCATAAGTCACTCGATGAGTTTCTCTGGATCGGGTTTTGCAGGACGTGAATATTGGTTGCAAATGCCCGACACTGCTATTCTCATCGCTAATAGATATCATGTTATCGTTATTTTCCTAAGCAATAGTGGTTCTTTAACGCGGTTCCCACTTCTGTATAGCCTGCAAGACATCCCAAATCCTGCATATGTCGTTATCGCCAACGTTTACGGTAACCATTATGTGATGGTTGATTTACAAGGAGCTTATACAATGCCTCATATTTTGTCCAGACTTGTGCGTGCGTACAGATCATAACATTCTGTTGAATATGAAACATTGTATGCTGCTCGAATAAATGCTTATATTTGTTATCCAGATAACGCACCATGAAATTGTAATACTGAACCATTTACTATCTCTGATTAATAAAGAAAAACTTTGCTTTAGTATTATTATTTATTTTGTTAATTTTTTATACAATCGTTCGAATTTGACATAACCGTTTTGATATAATTTTATAAATTTATAAACGTCCTTCGTTGTGTCGTAATTACTTAATAAAAAACTATTGTTTTATTATTATTAAAACGTAAAAATTATAAAAGTTAAATTTATTATTAATGTTTTTCTAATAATAATATTAATAATAATAATAAAACAAATCAAATATTAATTGTAAAAGAAAAAAAGAAAAAAAAAGACAACAAAAAGACAAGTAGTTAAAAAGACAAAAAAAAAAAAAAACACAACAAAAAAACAGAATTTCAAATCATGAGGGGTACAAACAGACCGCTAAACCTCCATCGACCATCGTCACCACCGCTAAACCTCCTACGCCTCCACCACAACCACGACCACCCATCTCCACCACCTCCCCTATCCACCCCGACCCAACCTACCTCACCTTACCCTCCATCCCTTCCCTCAAAAAAAAAAAAAAAATTTTACCACCCACTCCACCCCATCCCACCCTCATCTAACATAGTCTCTCAACTTTTGAAAACCTAGGCAACATCTACCAGCTCCACCAACTCCAACCGAGTCTATGATACACATAGAAACACTTACTTCTGAAACTCTGTCGAGGTCAATCGAGGACCAAAATAACCCTCAAACTATAGACCGGTGATCAATCAAAACTCTCTCCCCACAAGATAAAGCTCGAGTGACCAATATGAAAAATAGTTCCTCAACGTCGGATAATGGATCAATACACACCTTCATTACACAAGATGACATGCAAGGTCCCTCCAGAGTCAACGATATCAAGCCACCGTCCAAAGCATATGTCCTGAAAATGTATCAACGCGTCAATACAGATTGTTGCTTCGAACTATAACTCTGGTTCATTGTCAATGATGTTATCATATACATAACAAAAACTTCAGATTATCAAAACCAATACAAGCCAAGAATTGAAATTTTTTTGAGTAGTGCTATATATTATTGGCCCTTTAGATTCCATACTTTTTTTACGTTTTGGCGTTATTGGTATCACATTTGGAGTAGGTAATTAGGTAAATAAATACGAAGCTAACTACTTCAAAACACATATTACTTAAATGCAATAATGAATTCATTTCAAATAAGTTTTTCGCATTTTGGTTTAGGGTTTTCATTTTGAGCTATGTTTAATTGTTTTTTGTTTTTTGTTTTTTGGTTTTTGTATTTTGTCAATACTAGATAAGTTTTACAATCAAGATAATTTTTTACTGGGAAAAAATATCAAAACCCTGAACACCATAAAACTAACGCCCATGGATTAACGTCACGAGGATTACTCCAACAAAGCATTGTTGGCACCACTACTTCAAAACACATATTACATGGCTTGTTTTTTTACATTGAGATACCATCCTTTTACCTTACCTATTTGCCTTTCTTTTTTCCTCACAACTCCTCTCACATTACAATAATACAATTTTGAACATGTGAAATTTTGTTTTCTGAAACATAAGAATAAACTGATCATTTGATCTCGTTCACACGATTTATTCAATCAGAAAAGAAACAAACCTATGTATAAACACTTTATCCAATCAGAAATCACTACTCATTCAATCACTACATGATAGCTAGTAAGTAAGACAACATGAGTGTTATTCGAAGTTTCCATTTTTACAACAACAAATGCACAACTTTAACGATCAGCGGATAACTTCTTAATTTTCTTGATAGCAAACGAATCTCTATCAAGAACCCAATCCTCAATCATGGCTTGAGAATTCACATCTTGATCAGTCGGCACAAAATGTCCAGCCCCTAACACCACCACATGGCTCAAATTATCCCATTTTTGCACATATCCTGCAAGTACACCGTTCACTCTCCAAATATCTTTTTCTGCATCCAAAAACTTCTCAAGACCTTCCCACTTCATCTTCTTCACCCAAGATTCAACAGACACAACTCCATCTCTTAAATCACACTGCCCTTGATACAACAATAACTTAGTGTTCTTAACAATAAACTCCACCATGTACTTCACACTCTTCATCACATCTGCATGCAACGCTGCCCCAACTACATCACTACACCCCTCAAAAACCATCGATTCGTTCACTCCTAATGCCTTTTTAACTTCTGGGTCCTTCAAGAAATCTTCTACCCAATCAGAACGATAAGGACTCTGTCTCCTGAAGTCATACAAAGTTGCTAGACCTGTGATACCTTCAAGAAACCCCAACACTTCGCTTCTTGCATCTGTAGCATCGCTCCAATTTCCAGCTTTTGTGAGCTCGATTGCCACGGTTTGAAGTTTCTCCATTTGGGTTTTCTGTTTTTCATTGATCAAACCAAGATAGTAAGTATGTAAGGCGTGAGTGGCGACTTGGGTTGCCGGATCGGTCAATCCATTTCCGATAGCTAATCCATGCAAATTGATCCTTTTGGAAACGGGTAAACGGGGATTTTTCTTGAGAATGTAGTACCCAATTGATGGTACATACTTTCCAGCGTAACTCTCACCTGTGATGTAGATTGGACGAGACTTAAACGACGGGTCTAAAGCGATAAACTTTCTGATCGCTATGAATAAATGTCTCGCTACAGCGTGTTGGTCTCTTGGGATTTCTTCGGGGGTTGAAGCGATGCTAAAACCAGTTCCGATCGGATTATCAAGGAAAAGAAGGCCGAATATTCGGTTCCAAGAACCTGGGTTAGGTTCGAGCGTAAGGTGTTCGACGTTTTGCTTCACTGAAGCTGTCACTCGCCATGGGCCGAGTTCGTAGAAGTTTCCGGTCATGGAGGAGCAACCAGGTCCTCCTTGAAGCCAAATGACAAGTGGGGTTTCAGAGAGCGAAGTGTTGTTGGGATTCTGGGCTTCATAGAAGGCATAGAAAATGGCGGACCCGGTGGTGGAATTGACCGGAAGGTAACCGGATTTTGTGGGAAGAGCTTCTTTTGGAAGTGTAGACGCCAACGAGTGTGATTGTAGGTGGTGGATGAGAGTGAGGAAGAGGAGGAGCTTGAGGGGCGTTGACGCCATTGACGAGAGATGAGCGGGTTGTCTTTTGATCGGCTTGTCATTTTGTAAGGCTGATGATTGCGCAGGCGGAGAAAGCCGAGTACAAAAAAGCGAAAAGCTTGCGGTCCATGGTTTTTAACTACATACGTTGTCGGTAAGCATATCTTGTTTTTTTTTTTTTTTATTTTTTTTTTTTCTCTTTCTTGGTTCATAGTGGACATCCACTATGTTTAATACTTTGCTTTATGTTAATCCGACCCAACAGTTTTATTTTTCAATTTAAACTTTTTTTTTTCTCAAAAAGAGTCATATTTTCGAATATTTGTTATTTTATTATTTTAACAGGTTTATTGTATTGTTTTTTTCCAAAAAAAAAATTTATATTTGACAAATTTTTAGGTTGAACAAAATTCCCGCTTTGACCCATAATTCATTTGTTTAACAATTATTTTGTTAACTTAGACAAGTTTTTACTAAATTAAGCTTATACGTATGGATGGTATATATATGAAATTTTCTAAAACAAAACATTAGATTTTTATGACACGATATATATTCTCTTATTTATAACGAGGTGCTACATGAGTGGATGAATAAAACAATGTTTGATGCGACTGAGTGTGCCACCGTGAAAGGGATCAGTTAGTTTTCTCTTGAACAAATATAAACATCAGGAAGAAATAAAAATAAAATAAGATAATAGATATGAGTAATTATGATATAACTATTAAGATTTGTTCTTATAATATATAAAACAATGTCTTACCAGACAAATATTATTCTCAAGCCAAATAATTGTCATTTGTCTAAGTATATCTTTTTTCTATTCTCTTGATTTACCTGATAGAAATGTGTTACACGTGTTTTTGTAAAGAGCGAGTGTCATTTGGGCTGTATTAATTAACCTACGTAATTATAATATATAATATATTTTTCTTTTTGGAGTTTCATGGTATTAAAGTCTTTTCGGGAACCAATTCATACTAAAATACATTATAGGCTTATACAATAATAAGTAAAACTTTTTTTTTAACACAATATAGCATTGTGTTCAGACTTGCTACTACTAAAGATCACAAATGAATATTAGCACAATATAGCATTGTGTTCATAATAACATAGCTTCAATTCAGTAAGTAACAAAATAATACATATTTAGGTTACATTATTCTCCAATATCAATACTACACATTTAAAAGTATATCAGATTCATTTCAGTCAAATCCCAGAGTTAAAACCTCGATTTCCCATATCAAGAACTTAATGCTGCCAACTTCGGTGACAGAACACTGCTTACCTCATCTCCTTGCTCAAACGTCTCCTGCCAAAAACAAATTAAAAATTAAAAATTAAAAATCACATCTCTCTCAATAAAATAAAACTTAAAAACCCGTTAAAAAAAAAACATGTTGCGGTTATTTTGGAACGGATGCAATTCTTTAAAAATCACCTAAAAAGGTATAGAAAACTTACCTTGCAACCCCTGTTGCTGGGTCCTACATATTTGGGTGTATTATTAATGCTAGAACTTCTTGACAAGCTGGCATTTTTATTGCTCTTTGGAATATTTTTAGAATCTTTTTTAACATTTTTTGATCTTTCTGATCTTGGTGGGCTTCGAAGAGTGGTAGCAATTGCAGCATTTGTACGCCTTTCAAAGTCATTGATTTCATCAACAGCTTCTTCTATTGGTACACAAATCCGCTCTCTTTGATAAAAAGAGCACAATGATTATAACAATAATAATAACCATTTTTTTTTTTAATTTTCATGTCGGGGTCCTTTTTCATAGCGGGAGGGGCAAAGTTGGAAACTTACCTTGGCAGCGACGTGTATTGCCTTCGAAGTGGAGAGTTTCTTCCTTCTTTGCCCTCCTGCTCCTCAAGATCCGCAAACTGCTGCTTAAATCGATCGATTCCACTGAAGTTGGATAAAGGGTATTTTAGTCATTTAACAATAGTTGAATAATTTCATGACAATTGACATTTCTATGAAGATTTGTAACCTTGGATACATGAAGCTTATGTGTTCTTCACCATGGAGGTACTCCTGGAGCATCTGTGGGTGATACTCTAGAATCTGTGTACTTGAAAAGACAAAAATACCCTTGAGCAATGTATCCATAAAAAAGAAATAAAGATTGTAGAATATGATCATACCTCTCTATAAATCAGCTCTCTAACATCATTCTTTGTTAGTCTCCGTCTTTCAAACTCGAATTCAAGTTTTGAAATCGGTTGTTTTGATGGTTCAGTTTCCAAATCTGCTAAACCATAAAAATACGGATCTGCTAATGCCTGCAAATTTTAATAAAATTTAAAATATCAATAAACAATAATAACATTTTGAGTTCATTTCCAGCAAATTTATTCAAAACAAAATGGAATAAAGTTTTACTAAAGCTTATCTCTTCAGCAGATATCCGGTCAACAGGGTCAAACGCAAGCAACCTTTCAAGTAAACGAAGTGCTAATGGATCAGCATTTGGAAATTTATGTGAGAATGGAACTTTAGTTTTGTTTGGTAGGCCATTTAAATATCTTCTGGCCTTGTCATTTCTTATCTGCAAAAATGGTAATGTAAAAAAGCTTAAAATGGTAATTTACTTTGAAAAAAATAATAATAATTAAAACAAACCCTAGCAATTGTTTCAGCAGAAGGAGAACCAAGTAAATCTGTAACAAGATCCAATTGATGAACAACATTTCTACCAGGAAACAATGGCTTCCCTGTTAGCATCTCAGCAAATATACACCCTATGCTCCAGATATCAATCGCAGGGGTATACTGGTAAAAATTCAAAATTTTGGTTAATGAATAACTAATGTTTTAAACATAAAAATGTAAAAAGTTTAAAACTTTATTATGTGGGGTATGCTTACTTTCGAGAAAAAGGAACCACAAAGTTCAGGAGCACGATACCATCTAGTAGCCACATAGTCCTAAAAAAAATTAAAGATTAATAAAAACTGAATATTATAAAAACAAATAATTTTTTTAAAGATCGAGACACATACAGTCCAAAAAATTGCTGACGGGGTATCGTCAAAAGATGCACGAGACAAACCAAAATCACAAATCTTTAATTTGCAATCTGCATTTGCAAGAATGTTTTTGGGTTTCAGATCGCGATGAAACACATGAGCTGCAAAAAAAAAGATATAATATAATAAATAAAACGTAAGTAACGGAATCAAGAAAATAAAAATTAGAAGAATTCGAAAATTAAAAAACCTGTGTGTATGTATTTTAAAGCTCGAAGGAGTTGGTACAAGAAAAACTGATGATGTTCAGGGGTGAGGTCATCATTAACTTTGATGACCTCATCAAGATCAGATTCCATTAATTCAAAAACCACATATATGTCTTTGAATTCTCGTCTACATGGAGGAAGCATGATGTGCTTGATTTCAACAATGTCCGGGTGGCGAAGAAGACGAAGGAGTTTGATTTCTCTAAGGATACGGGTGGCATCGGAAACGTGTTCAAAAACATCGTTGATTTTTTTTATGGCGACTTTTTCACCGGTGTGTGTATCGACTGCTGCTGCAACAACACCGTAACTTCCTTTTCCAACAACTTCTTGGATTTCGTACAGACTTGCTTCACCGTACTCGGTGAAAAACTCCTTGCCAAGCATGGTTTGATTCTGGATTTTTATAAAAGAAATTGTGTAAGTTTTATATTTATAGAACTCTGAATTTGTTAGGTGTTTAAATGGTTTCTTGAAAACAATGCAAGGATTCGTAGAGACTTTTGTGTTTGATGATGAAAGTCTTGTTTTAATGGAAGCATTTATGGATTGCTATATGGGTTATTGTCAGATAAGTCCTCAAACTTTGACTTTGTTAATGGAAAAAGAAAAACTTCCTCTTTAATCTTTTTAAACAGAAATGGAAAAAAAAATCAGTTAATGTTTTCAAATTTGGGATTTTAGCAGGTGAAAAACGGTCGTTAGGTTGTGGTTTTTACAAATAAAAATGAATTTTCAGTGGCTTTTTAGGAAATAAAATGAGTTTTCACGAAAAAATGAGTTTTGCCAAGAAATAGCGAAAACAATAAAATAATGTTCTTTGTCTAATCTGGAATATCTGGATTAGACAGCGAAATGCTATACGACTATTTTGGTAAGACAGATAAAATACAATAAGAATACAGTAATATAATACTCTCAGTCTAATCTGGATTATATGATCTGACAGAGAGAATACAATAAGATTCCAGATAGTACCTCTATGTGAAAATGCAACAATAATATTTTGCCAAGATAGAGAATATAATAAGTTAAAGTAAGATTTAAAATTAGATTAAAACAAAATCATAAAAACAGTCTGTATTAAAAAACGCTTAAATTTGATCCTCTTTTTAAAAAAGCCCTTGTATTTTATTTGCAAAACACCAACCGGCTGAATGTTTTTTACAAGCTATTTCATGTCAAAATCCCCTTTTTTAAAATTTTCCAACAAGTTTGCTCCTTTTCTGTTTAAAGAAATAAAGGATGTCTTCTTCATAAACAAAGTCAAAGTTTAAAGAAATAAAGGATGTATTTTTCATAAACAAAGTCAAAGTTTGAGGACTTTTCTGACAATAAACTCAATGCTATATTTAAGGGTTTTTTTTTAGAAATCTTTGGATTTGAAATCATGTACCGTATTAGAATCAAACATAGGATTGGAATGGAATTCAGTTCCAAATCCCTCAATTCATACACCCCCTTAATGGTTGTTTTTGTGGAACTGTTAATAGCATACATGGTTTTCATTCTGAAAACGATCTGTTTCTTTTAGCATTTCTGCAAGAATGGTGATTTGTTTGAAATGAAACCAATTAGTTGGGGGTTAAGAACAGATCTTTGAAGGTTGAATGACTATTAATATAAATGAAAAGCAAGCAATCGATCCACAATAATATCAAACATTGAAGACAGCAAGATCTTTTCATAAAACAACACAATCTCTTCTGACCATAAAAACCATTTATTTAGAAACCAGTTAGAACATCATGCTCAAGCTTTAAAGTGCTTTTCACGCACACATACATTCAGAAGCCAATGACTGAAATGCACTCCACGAATGATGAAAATTCGAGAAATTGTGAACGAAACTTCTAGATTAAAGATAAAGTTCCAAGTAAGATCCATCAAAAAGAATTTGAAATAAGACCAGAGAAACAACAAATTGATATTTTCCCCCCAATTTATTGGACCATAACCCTAATGTGTCATTCATAGTCAAGATCTCTGAGTTAGCCTAACGAAATCTTAACTAGCTACAGAGTACGATCTATCAAATTCTAAAAACCCTGAAAATAAAATAGGAAGAAAGAAGAAGAAAGAAGAGAAAACACAGATGAAAATGAACCTTGAAGCTGTGCCTGTGCTTAGCAAGCAATTCTTCTCCGAAGGTGGAAAAACCTTCTTTAAGGGTTTACTCTCGCTCCTATCAACACGCGTCTTCTTTCACAGAGAATAGCAGCTACAAAGACAAAGATCAGAACCACTGATACCCACAAATATATATGTGTTCATTAATGTTGGACCATGGAAAATGGCAGATTTGAAATTGTCCACTCAATCCATGTCCAATAATTATTTACTAAAAGTCAAATGTAGAAAGAGAACAACCAATATCTAATCGCAAATCCCACCGTCCATTACGAATCGAACGGCCGATGTTCAATTTTGCGTTGTAGTTCATCGCATTTATACGCGTAGTCCTTACATCTAGGGGGATATATTCTAAAAAATTGCATTTTTGATAAAGTTTCATTGATTTACAAGTAAAATATGGATCTGATGCAAGCATCGTCTAAAATTGTGCGCCCCATCTTATCCCTACTGACACGCATACGCATCATAGTCCATAAAGATATAGATATATCGACAGAAATTGATTTTTATCCTGATTCTTATTGATGTCGGTTCGGATAAGGATTTGAACTCGAACCAAACGTGAGATACGGAACAGATCAATGACAGTGGCTTAATCCCTGTCATTAACATTATTCTAATCGCCATAGATCATCGAAAAGTACGGATGCGTTGACAACGGATGTGTTCTTGTTTAATAATACTGAAAAGCGTTGATTTTGGGACAGTTACGAACGCCGACCACGAAATAGCCAATTGGCCATCTCCACAACCGCCGGATCTCGTAGTTCTCCGCTGCCCTGCTCTTTATATATACTCTGGTGTCTGTAAGTTGGAATCGACCGAGGGGACGTTTGAGATTATTTATTTAACTCAATTAACTAATTAAGTATGTTTTGATATAAATCTTTTTTAGTTTATGTAACGAGACAAAAAGGGTTTTAGAGTAGTATAAGTGGTGAAAAAAGCTATACATTGGTAAATTAACTTTTAAAAGTGTTTGTAATATACATGAACATTGATTAAAAGTAAGTTTAGAAAAAGATTAAATTATAGTTGTAGTTTTCAAGTTTTTTCAGTTTTAGTCTAAGTTCTTTTTTACAGTTTTGGTCCCTATGGTTGGCATTTTTTTGCAGTTTTGGTTCCTCTTGCCGTTACCATTTAACTTTTTCTGTTAAATGCTTGTAAATTGACTATTTTGCACTTTTATTTTTTTAATTTGTATTTAAAAGAAAAATCTCTCTCTTTCCGTTTTGCATAGCTAACATCACAGAAACAAAAGCATGATGCAATCGGAAATTTTGATTCAACCCTCCTACCCGACACACTATTACTTTCATTTGATTCTAAATCAAGATGTTATGAAAAATGGACTTCTATTCCATAGAAAACCAAAACACTATCACTTTCATTTGATTCTAAATCAAGATGTTCTAAAAAATGGACTTCTATTCCATAGAAAACCAAAACCACTCGACATTGATTCCATTTTTTCTATCGAATAATGAATTATTGAGTTACGATCATACACAGGGTTTTGTTGATGTGTGTGGATGGCTTTGTGATGACGATCAACAGATGGAATCAGAGATTCCAACCGATAAATCCACTGAAAACAATTATGTATGGTGCTCGACCCTCTCAATGACCTCAAGTGAATCACGTGATTCAAAAGACATGGAAATCGATTCCCAAACAGGAAGCTAACTTTTACTCACGGCTTACTCAGAAGCCATGAGATTAGAACAGAGAGAGCTTGCAAAAGTGATTTAGAAATGCATAATTGAAAAGGCAAACCCTAATGGTCCTACTATTGAACGGTTAGCACTTAACTTGTTCCCAACTGTAGAAAATGAAAAAGAGTATCTGAAACAAGAATCCATAGATGTTGTTACATTGTATGCTTATGATTGTATCCCTGGACACACGATTTGGTTAAGAAGACAAATATTTAAATATCCAAATATGGCTTGACGTATGAATGAGGATTGAACCTTGTGGTATGATTGAAGTTAATAAGATTCAAGTTTTATAGAGGATTTTATCCTGAGATTCCTTTAATTGTTGCTTATGTTTTTCATCTCTCATTTGTTTCTCCATTTCCCTCTTCTTGTGAGTCTCAGCCCTACTATGACTCTGTGAGGTGTGTTTGATGTTCTTGATGGAACTGGAGGTAGAACAGCAGGCTTGGTATATTCTTTAGAAGGAAGTTTGTGGTGTGAATCAACCTTGTAAGACTCTTTATGGTCTGTCAATGTACATTGGTTTGATTAGCCACATGGACAGATGGTGGTTGTGATGAGGGAGGTGGTGGGATTGAAGAATTGGTGGAGAGGAAGGTTGAGGTGGGGGCAACTAGGGTTATTGTAACACCCGGCTTTTAAAACAAAAACACCCCTGAAAATTTTTCATTTAAAACGAAGGTTTCATTACATAAAACCATAACATAAGGGGTATATTTTATTAAAACGGGTACAAGTGTATCAAGGAGAGTATAAAATACCATAATCTCCTTTAAAGCCGGGCTGCTACTGACAGCATTTATGAGTCCCACTTCTTAGTCACGGACTCTATCGTTTCCCCTATCAGGATCATGCTAACCTGCAGGGACATATAACAAATAACGTGAGCTATAAAGCTCAGTGAGTAATCATATCTGCAAATAACATGTACAATAAATACATCCATATATAATTCTTTATATATGATACATATATCTATCATTTCATCTGTCAATATCAAATCCCATTTTATAGCCTTTTCTGGCCAAATGTGTATATCTGTCTGAATATCGGACCCAGACTACTAGCCTTACCGGCTAATCATATGTATCTCAGGATTTCATATCCTACTGCATAGCCTTACCGGCCGAATCGTGATATCATGTGATTTTCAAATCACATCCGATAATTGTATAGTTTGTCATATCCAGTCTGTTATTTGCATACCATTCAAATCAATTTTGTATCATTTCTGTCCCATCTTTCTTAGTCATACCTGACTATACCATATATCATGACTATATAAGTCGTATCATTTGTCATGGCTATACAAGCAGTACCAAAGCATTTCCAACATCTGAATCATAGCCCGAAGGCCGCACCAGTTTGGGTTCTACGACCCGGAATCATAGCCATAAGGCCGCACATTTCTATATAATAATATCATAGCCATATAGGCCGCACCATTTCTATATACAGTTTCTTTCAAAATCAGTTATGGCTCACGAGTTTACCCGCTGTTGCCTAGACTCACGGCTCCGTTCTTGTCATCGCAATGACTCACGGCTTATCCGGTCTTGCCTTATTAAAGTGGACTCACAGCTCCGTTCTTGTCTATTGCAGACTCACGGCTTATCTGGTATTGTCGCATTACTGACTCACAGCTCCGTTCTTGTCTATCGTAGACTCACGGCTTATCTGGTATTGTCGTATCATGGTTTATCTGTTTATTGACTCACAGCTCCGTTCTTGTCTTTATCAGACTCACGGCTTATCTGGTCTTGTCTTTTTAAATGTATTTTTGAACCATCAATTCCGTCCTCCAAAACAGTTTCAACCTGTAATAGGTCAAACAACACATATCATATATGATATAAGTGAGATTACTCACCTGGATATTAGCTGCATTTAAATCCCGGTTGTTTCTTGCCTTGGCGTGCACCACAACCATTTGTCTCGTACCTATATATTCATTTATATACCAAATGATAATAGGTTAATAACCATTTCAGTTGACTCTACCACACAAGAGTCCTATACAATACAATTGGGGACCATTTTCAAGCATTTCCAATCAATAACCATCGTTATAAAAATTTAATACACTTCCCGAAATACGCGTATTCTACTACAGTACTTTCGGGAGGTCGTATTTGTATTCCGATAATTTTCCATGAAGTTTCACAACATATTAGACCTATGTTTAAAATTTCAGGTCAATCGGATAAGCCTAGCATCAAAATCAAATTTGGAAAATGTTCCAAATTTTAACAGAGGATGAAATGGTTTCTGCCCAGGGGTCGGGTCGCGACCGACCCTATGGTCGGGTCGCGAAGACCCTGCTCTTCGGGTCGCGACGACCATGCGGGTCGGGTCACGAAGACCTTGCCCTTCGGGTCGCGACCTACCCTGTGGTCGGGTCGCGATCGATGAGCAGCAGGCCAGGAATTCCGATTTTCAAGCTACAAAATCCCATTTTCTTATTTTTAAGGCCTTAATACTCGACTTAATGATCAGGGATTGTTCTAGGACTAAAACCTTTGTCTAATAACAAGTTTTAAGCCATTAGAAACACCTTAATTGTAAGAACCCGCGAAAAAAGTGGTAAAAGGGTAAAACCGTCTTTTGACACGTTATATGATTATCATGTAAAATAATATGTATTTGTAAAATAATATGATAAGAAATTAAAGTTTATATGAAATTTGGAGTTTTACCGCGTGAATAGTGAAACTTGACCAAAAAAAGGGGCAAAATGGTCATTTGACATGAAAATGACCAAATTGTCAAGAAAATGTTAAGTTGGAAGTAAATGAAACATAAATTGTAAAGATATGAGCTCTTGGACTAATTTTGAAAAAAAGGAAAGAAGAGAGGGACCAAAGGTGTAATTATGCTATAAAAAATTTAATTATAAAATGAGAGTTAAACTCTCAATTCTCCTAGAATTCAGTAGACATCTCCAGAAGACTCGAGAGGGAGCGAGAGAGAGCAGAAGAGAAGGAGGAATTCTAGAGATTTTTGCAAGGAATTAAGGTGGGAATTGAAGATTCCCAAGTAAACAAGGTATGGATTTCTTATATTCATCATCTTCTCGGGGTGAAATATGGAAAGTCAGTTTCTTGAAGTTCATGTGAAGTTTCCAGAAGCTCATCCCCATCTTGTTACACTAAAACACCAAGTAAACACACTTCAATTATGAAGTGTTGTTGAAATTAAGAAATGGGGATTTTGCTCAAGAACCCTAATTCACGGGTTGCAAGATCAAGATCCGTTTTTATGGTTTTTCTAAGTCCAAATGATCACTTAGGATGTATTAAGACACTCCTAAGTGATTAATTTCACAAAGTTGGATTTTTAGTGAAAATCATCAAAAACGGGTTTTCAAGGAATTGGAATTGGAATCAGTGATTCCAAGGCTTAAAACCTGATGTAAAGTAAAGGTTTTAGTCATGGAACAATAGTAAACGATTAAGTTAAGTATTAAGCACCTAATCGGACCCGAAACCCACCCAGAAACATTACACGGCCGTGTAATTTACAGGGTAAATATTACATGACCGTGTAACTTATATAAGGCCTGCAAAGTTACACGGCCGTGTAATTTGCAAGGCAAAAGTTACACGACCGTGTAACATACTGAGGGGAATTTTAAGTTTTGATTTTTGGAAATTGGGGTTAGACTTGTCCGTTTGACCTCAAATTTGAAACACAAGTCTAATATGGCTTAAGATTTCATGCAAAAATGTCGGAACTGAAATACGACCCCTCGGGGGTACTGTAGCAAAATACGCGTCTTTCGGAGAAAAACTATAAAATGAGTTTATTAATGGTTATACATTTGTATGGCCTGTAGTTATGTTATATGAGACTTTTAAGTCATAGAGTTAGTTGTAGCATGTATTTATATATATACTACTTGTATAGGTGGTGCTTCGAACGTTGTTGAGCACGGGAAAGGAAAAGGCGTACGTGAAGCCTAGTGAACTGTAGTAGAATCAAGGTGAGTTTTATGAGGATTTCTATAGTACATAGCAATATGTTATTTTCAGAAAAGTAAGATTTCCAAATGTTTATAAATACTAAAGTTTGGAAAAATAGTTTTGAATGAAGCTCTATACAAGGGCTTAGTGTTTTAAACAGATTTTTAAAGTATGGTTTGCAAGGTATTTTGAAAGAAGTTCCTTATGGGAACTAAGATGTCAAAATCAGTTTTTTGAAAGTATTTTCAGTAAAGAGTTATAAAATGTTTGAGTAAGAGTTGTTTACAAATTGTGTCCCATTTTGACCAATTTGAGATGAAATGAAGTAAGAATTAAAGAAAGAAAGAAGTATGAGCCAGTTGTCCGGACTAGGATCACCCACATAATCGGGGGATCAGAAGACACTACTGGGATGGTACCTCCCGTCGCGAAGTAGTTGTCTAGCTTAGTATACCCTTGTGCTTGAATTTGTTCCAAGTCACAAAAGGGAGACAGAATGAGCATAACCGAGTGGGCGGATCTGTTCTGTCCCGCGAGGAGAGCTAGTAGAATGAATTAAAATAACTTAATTCATGAGTTTCAGTTGGTCACAAGAAAAAGTGAAAGAAAGCAGTTTTGAGAAAGAAAGTATTTTTAAAGCTTAAAAGTAAAGATAGTAAGACATTTTGAGATTTATGATATAAATCAGTTTTGAGCAGTATACTTTTAATATTTCAAAATTTTGAATAGAAAAGTTTTGGGTCTAAACCCATATTACTCACGAGACTTTATGTCTCACGTATACTATGTTTTTGAAATGCTATGTACTTAGGTGAAGGGAGCGAAGGTTGCAGTTGGGACCGTTTTGTACACTATAAGTTTAAATTATGGTTATCTGTATTGAGTCTGTAATACCCCTCGAGTTTAAGTTTGTAAAATAAAACAAAAAATTTAAGTGGCTATTTTATAGTCACGAGTTGTGAAATATATTTGAAAACTGTATTTGTATTTTAAATATGGTTTGAGAAAAGGGGTGTTACATTAATCACACCAATTCATGATTTAGGGTTCTTGAGCAACATTCCAAATTCATCAACAATAGCAACCTACTTCCATATTTCTTGAATTAAGTCCTTTTAACATGACTTATTGGAAGTATTAAGCTATTTAAACCACATAATCATAACTGAAATTTGCAGATTTCAGTTTCTATAAAACCCATCAAGAACACTTCAAGAACTTGGTTAAAAATCAAGTTACTAACCTTGTTTAACTTAGGAATCACCAATTCCAAGCTATGATTCCAATTCCATGCTTCAAGCTTCAAAGATTTCCAGGTTTTTGCTCTCAAAAACCCTTCCCGTTGCTGCACAAATGGCCAGTCAAAGAAGAGAGTCAACCTCTCTATTTATACTTCCAAAATTTACAAATTTGGTCCTTAAGTTCCATTTCTTGAACTTTGGCCACAATAATCAAGTTTTATTACAATAAAACTTTCATTCCTTATCCTTTTGCCACTAGCAACAATATTTTTACATCATTGGTCCCTCGCATGGTCAAATGACCAAATTACCCTTTTGTGGTAAAATGACCAAAATCAGTTTTTATAACATTTTAAGTCCACAACTCAAAATATTATTTCAAATTAAATTCTTTTCTGTCCAAAAGACCAAATTACCCTTCCAAGGTAAAATGACCATTTTACCCCTTTTTATTATATTTACATAAAAATAGTGTCTTGGCGTTACAGTTATCCGGTGGGGGGTAGCGATGGTAGGAAAGACAGAGAGAGAGAGAGTGTGTGTGAGAGAGAGAGAGAGAGTTTCATTAAATATATATTAAAAATTAAAAGGGGCAAAATGGTAACGACAGGAGGGACCAAAACTGCAAAAAAATGCCAACCACAGGGACCAAAATTGTAAAAAAAAATACTTGGACTAAAACTGAAAAACATACCAACCACAGGGACCAAAACTGTAATTTACTCTTAGAAAAATATGAGGTTTGAGTTAGAGGGTAATATGGTCTTTTTATAAATATAAGCCATAAACACTTTTTTTTAAAGTAAAAAAGTATAATTTATGAAAATTGACTTATTGATTTTTATTCAAAATACTTATAAAAGTAAATTACAGTTTTGGTTCCGGTACTTTACCCAATTTTATAGTTTCAGTTCAAGTTTACAATTTTCATAAAGTCGGTCCTTATGGTTGACATTGTACTACATTGTTGGTCCCTGGTCCATGTAAAAAGACTAGGTTACCCTTTCTAATTTCTTTTTCCTTTTTCTTTTAACATATTATTTATTTTAGTAATTAAAAAAAATCCCACCTGACCCCACCCCACCTCTACTACCCCGTCTCTCTCTCTCTCTAATGGGCTTTTTTGGGATTTTCATCAGTTGTCGCTTCGATATGAGAGAAAGGGAGAGAGAGAAAGATAACGGGGTACTAGGTGTGGGGTTAGGTGAGATTTTTATAATTAATAGAATAAATAATAGATTAAATAAAAAGGAGAAATAAATTTGAAAGGGTAAACTGGTCTTTTTATATGGACCATGGACCAACAGTGCAGTAAAATACTAACCATAGGAACCCGTTAAATTCTAAATTTGGACTGAAACTGTAAAATCGAGTAAATCACAAGGACCAAAACTGTAAGTTACTCTACTTATGAAAAATGTTAGCTTTGGTCCCTATGGTTGACACGTTTTTTTAGTTGTGGTCCAAGGTTTTTTTCACGGTTTTTGATCTTTATAGTTGACATTTTTTGCAGTTTTGGTCCCTCCTATCGTTGCCATTTAACTTTTCTTGTCAAATCCTTGTAAATCGACTATTTTGCCCCTTTTTATTTTTTAATTTGTATATAAAAGAAAATCTCTCTTGCGTTTTGCAGCATAACTTTAGGTCATCACAGAAACAAAAACATGGTGCAATCGAAAATTTTGATTCAGCCCTCATGGCATTTCATTTGATTCCAAATCAAGATGTTCTGAAAATGGACTTCTATTCCATAGAAAACTAAAACCACTCGTCACTGATTCCATCTTTTCTATCGAATAATGAATTATTGAGTTACGATCGTATAGAGGGTTTTGTTGATGTGTGCGGATGGCTTTGTGATGACGATCAACAGATGGAATCAGATATTCCAACCGATAAATCCACTGAAACCAGCTACGTATGGAACCGGCCTCTCAATGACCTGGCTCAAGTGAATCACGTGATTCAGAAGCCTTGGTAAAAAAGGCTTGTGTACACATAAGAAGGAAGAAGAAGTAGAAGAAGATATGTAACGGTGTTTTCTGGCAAAGAAATTGAGGAAAATACTTCCGACTATCAAGAACCGAAAGACCAAATAATGTGAGAGAAATTCTCCGGTGAGTTATATCTACGATCTTCCAACAGATCTTAATGACGGTAATTTTGACCTCTGTTTAGTTTTTCTAGTGATGTTTGGTGAAGAGATTGCAAAAATGTCATCACTTTGTCCTATGAAATCATCAAAATTTCATGGAAAGGACACAGTCATGTACATGAGAACATATAAAAGAAGAATCCACGTAATAACGTGATAGGTAATTGCAGAATTCACAAAGAAATAACCATGTATATATACACATATACCAATTGGCAGAGCCAGTCCCGAGATGAACTGAATTAGAAGAATTTGAAACCATTGTCGATGAACTGAATATATGTATGTCATCGCACAAACATACAAATAATGTGATTACTTGATCCCGAGATGAACTAAATATACAAATCATGTGATTACTTGATCCCGAGATGAACTGAATTAGAAGAATTTGAAACCTAAGCATCGACAAACAACTGGTTGTTCATAACAAGCACTTTCTTTGAACCCTCTTCAAGGCTTGAGTAAACAAACGCATAATTATCTTCAGTTTCATTCGAACCATAATGACTGGTTCATCTAAACCCAGAAAAACATAGAAACAAGCTTTGGATCATGATTTCGTGCTTTGAAATTGGAACTCCAACTAATGTTGCTCCGATTCCCAATTCCAAGCCTCAAATCCTATGATAATCTAGTATATGTCTACCTTTTTATTAAGAATCAAAACCTTAATATATACAATGAAAACGCATAATATATACCAAATTAAAATACAAAGAGTAGCATAAAAGGGAGTCATAAGGGTGTCGTTATCAAAGGACGGAGGACAACTGCCGTTCAGATTGGCTGCGTGTCCCATATATAACACGACGATCAATTAGTGGATTCTTCATTTTATTTGGTAATACTCCAATTTCATGGAAGTCCAAAACGCAACTCACTGTCTATCTATCTTCAGCTTCGGTTGAATATCAGTCCATGAGATATGTGTGTCTAGCTATGTCCTGAACTTGCATGGTAATTTGTCTTCTTACAGAGCTTCAAGTTCCCAATATTACTCTATTAATACCTCTCAAATGTGATAATCAAGCAGTTATTTACATTGCTTCCAAATTCCAATCTCTTTGTCACATGTATCTACTGACAAACAGTGGGTGATGTTCTTGCAAAACCCATATATGGTCCAAAACATCGAGATGCCACGTTCAAGCTACGTTTAAATCCTTATCCTCCAGCTTCAAGGGGGTGTTACTCCACTTGTATACTTTTGTCACGTCTACGAATTCACGAGTTGTTAAGTGTTCAGTTAGCAGGGTTAGCATTTCTGTTAAGAAAGTCAAATTTGTTATGACGTCATTCTCATGTTAGTTAGCATGTTTTATATATATTTCGTTTTGTTAAGGTTAATGAAATGAAGCTTTTCAGTTTCTCTCTCAAAATTTGAAACATAACAATCACAAGTTTTTTCAACTTTATTTTGTTGTTGAAAACAAATAATCATAAGTAGAACATCTAATGGACAATACATAATTCATTCGTTTACTTACATGTGTTTCAAGTTTTTATTAGAACAAAAGATGCCACAGCTAAACCCACATAGTTTTCTTTGTGATTTTCTTAATAAGGATATGACGATTAACATGTGCATGTTCAATTATTCGTTAATTACATAATTTAACTTTGATTTTCTTAACAAACATGTGACTGTTAACATGTTCATAATCAGATAGACATGAATCACATGATTAAAATTGAGTTTTTTAAATCTTACGAGTGTATAATATTTTGTAAACACAATATAGATGGTGATTACTCTACTGGTGGTGGGGAAGGGGAGGACATCTATATATTGGTAAAGGTACGAGCATCTTGTGTTGTTCAAGTTACACACACACACACACACACACACACACACACACACACACACACACACACACACACAGAGAGAGAGAGAGAGAGAGAGAGAGAGAGAGAGAGAGAGAGAGAGAGAGAGAGAATGGCACTAGGATGGCAGCCACTAAGTGGTAAAAGAGTTGCTAAGGTGAAGATCGATCAAGTCTGACGGCGATATTTTTCATGAGTTATGGAAGTCGCTCCAACTCGAAATTCCTAGCATGACCCCGACCACCATCCAAAATTGTCAAACCCTGGGAGGTGAAGTTGGTATCGTGGGCTGTGTTCTCATATGGAACTATTTCCTTGGTAAAGAACACATATTAATTTCCCAACATCATGATATAGCATAAGTGCATAACATCCTAATGAGCTGTTAACAAGAAAAATGGAGCAAATTAAATATTTTATTTAGCATAACATTTTTGAACACTAATCTATCAATGTTACGTTGCTGTAGATGGAAAAGACCGTGTGGCAAAAATGCAAATCGTTGACATCGATGACGAAAATAAGTCGGTCTCCTATAAGCTACTTGATGGCTATCTGATGGACCTATATGAGTACTTGGTTGTGAATGTTAGTGTAGAGAATGATGGTTCAGACAACCTTGTCACATGGACTGCCGAGTATGAGAAGCTATGGCCTGATGTTCCCGATCCAGATACACTCATGGACTTATACAAACAGGCTACCAAAGACATAGAGACTCATCTGCTTCAAAACTAATTAAGTCAACTTCTATTAAAATTATACACCGGGAAAATACTTCAGTGACACTAAATAATTATTTTTCAGTGTGCAAGTTGTTTTATAGTGGGTATGTTGTGCTACCTTATTTATTATGTTTCGTTTTTCTGTTGCATTCTATATGTAAAAAAGAGGGCAAAATGTAATTGGAATATTTTTATATAATAGCTAGCATATAATTGCTAGACATTTTCCAGAATATAATAATAATTGCTAGACATTTTCCAGAATATAATAATGTGTTTGCTTTTGATATGGGGAAAAGAGTTGCATCATCTTGCATGGTTATATAAACAACTTGGTTGCATATTTACCATGTTAACAACATCGATGGTTTTCAATGAATATATTTGGGAGTAAGTTTACTCCATCACCACCTTATTTCCACAACCCAACATGGTGCACTTGTTGATTCACCCCACGTTCTTCCCTTCTCGGCTAGCACTCCTACCGAGCCCGTGGATCCTCCCTCCCCCACCCCTTCCCCTCATTCATCTTCTCCATCCCCTCCCCCACCTCCTCCCCCGTCGGTTAGTCATCCCATGACAACTCACTCCAAGACAGGGTCCCTAAAGCCGCGCACTCTTCTCAATCTCTCTGCGACTTCCACTTTCTCTCCTATTCCACGCTCCACTGCACAGGCCATGCGTGATCCCAATTGGAAATCGGCCATGGATGCGGAAATGTCAGCTCTCATTGACAATCATACTTAGGATCTTGTTTCACGTCCTCACACTGCCAACATTGTCGGCCGTCGATGGCTCTACCGTCATAAGTTTGATTCGCACGGTAACCTCGACCGCTACAAAGATAGATTATTCGCTCAGGGTTTCTCGCAACAACCGGGCCTCGACTTTGATGACACATTTAGTCTGGTTGTTAAACCTGCTACCATCCACACCGTTCTTAGCATTGCTGTCTCCTGTCACCGACCGATCCATAGTTGGATGTTAAAAATGTCTTCCTTCATGGCGATTTAACGGAAGAAGTCTATATGAAACAGCCTCCTAGTTATGTTCATCCTGTTTTCCTTGATCATGTTTGTCGTCTCCGTAAGGCTTTATATGGCCTTAAACAGGCCCCTCGTGCCTGGTATCAGCGATTCACCATCTTTATTTCCTTTCTTGGCTTCACCAATAGTCGGTCTGATACTTCCCTTTTCACCATTCATCGTGACTCTGAGACTATCTATCTTCTCCTTTATGTGGATGATATCATTCTCATGGCTTCTAGCACCTCGCTCATTTCTCGTGTTATTACCGTCTTTCGTTTGAGTTTGCCATGACCGACTTAGATCCATTGTCCTTTTTTCTTGGGATCGCTGCTTCTTGTTCTGCAGACAGTCTGTTTCTTTCACAGACTGCGTTTGCTGCAGTCTGCTAAGGAGATCCTATCCAGAGTTGATATGACCTCCTGCAACCAGTGTAGCACCCCTACGGACACCAAACCAAAACTCTCTTCATCTGGGAAGTCGGTTTCCGATCCGACCCTTTATTAAAGCCTCGTTGGGGGTCTGCATTATCTTACATTCACTCGTCCGGATATTACTTACTGGATGAGTCCAACAAATATTGAATGAGTTACTGCCATACTTAACACTGATTCACTAACATGTCTTTGTCCTCCATGGATATAGTAGAGGCAAATGAAATTAGGAATGAAGATTGAATTGATAAGAATAATTAATGGTATTGATTGATTAAGAACTTGAATAAGAAAAATTCACGAACCAAAACACACTTGTAGCCGGAGACTGAACCGATGTTCTTGAGAGCTTATAATGATGAACACTGTGATGGACTTCAAAGAACCAAGAGAGGAACTTATATTTTATTATTATAAGCTAGACATTGTTGTTGGTCTGAAAATTCACTTGGGTAGTTAATTTTAACCATTAATGTTAGAACCAAAAGTGACATCTGTTGGAGTAGGGAGTCTTCCACGTGTTGAAGCCTTTTGAGGAACTAAAAATTGAGCCGTTTGTAGAAGGAAAGCCATCTGGAGTATTTGTGTATATATAGGCTTAGTCATCCGGAGGAAGAGGCACACATATAAAGGAGATTGATTATGAGAGTTATTTTGTTGTTTATTGAGTATGTACCTCTAGTCACTGTCAATCACCAAAGTTGACTATGTTTTAGGAGACGAATCTTAGGAATATCTTTTATATCAGATTACTTTTTTGTGTATGTTCCCTAAGATACAACAAGCTTTCCTTATATATATAGTCAACTTTGTAACGATTGTATTAATACCTTTAATTGAATGTTATATGAAATATAAGTGATCTCTTTGATCAACTTATTCACATTCTTCTCTCTTATTGTGCACAACTATTTTATCATAAGGTCATTACGTTCATATTAAATATATACTTCTTGAATTCTATCATTACTCCTTTCGCACCTTCTAGCCATTCTAGATATACACATTTATATAGCTCATCAATTGTATCATAGTCGAGTTGGTTAGGTTGCTTCCCCCATCCTCATATTATAATTCTTAACTTAACCTTCGTTTCTTGCATTTTCGAGTCACAACCGAAATCATCTTTTTGAAATACCATTGTTGCTCCTAAAACTTAAAATAATTAAATGGCTAATAAGAATCTAACACATGTATTCTATGAGTGTATCTAATGGTTTGGGTAGCCCTGCAATAGCACCCATACTTGTCGCTCGCAAATATGCACATTGGAAAATCATAATGAGAAATCATCTCAGGATAAAAGGAAAGGACGTCTGCATGTCTGTTATCATTGGTCCACACATTCCGACCGACGCAACTGTTGCCTTAGACGCAGTTGCTACCATTCTTGGTGGTGAAGTTGATTGTCAAGCCCCCATCCTTACAACCGTAGACCTATAAAATGCTTGAAAATGATGAAATTTCCTACACATAATTTTCATAACTTTATAATAGATAATTAGGTTAGTCATAAATCCTTAAGATTTTGTAGAAGATGACATTATTTTTGTGACAAATAAAAGACAGACATTTTTTCTGTCATAAAATCAATGTGTGTCATAATTCGTATGTGTTTAAAGATCTTTTTTTTTTCTAATAATAGTGGTAAAGTCAATATTTTTGTTTGTAGAGCGAGGCTTGCTCAGTTTTCTACAAATCTGATTAGGAGAAACGTCGATATTCCATATGTTTTTTGTCATATCCGTGACTCAACTCCACAAACTAGATTCTCATATCCTCCCCACCATTCAAAGGAGCAGGATAGTGGATGCATTTGGCACAAGCGATACTGTGGGAGGGTTCTCCAAATATTGACATGACAACGATCATTTTCTCAACTATAGGTCTAGTTTAGGTATGAACAATTGGCTTGCAAAAGTTTTGGAGGTAATCTTAGTGTTGGTTTGGTTGGGGGTAATCATGGTGGGAAAGGAATGACCATTAAAATGGAATGGTTAATTGGGTGTTTAGTCGGTTTAAGGAAAGCAATAGCCTCAGGCCCGGTCCAATACATGGGCAAGATGGGCTAAAGCCCAGGACAGCAAAATAAGGGGGCATCATATTAGTCCAATAGTTTATAGTATGTATATATGTTTAGCCCCAAAAAGTTAGCCCAATACTCTTCCAATCGATCCAAAAAGCAGAGGCGCAAAGCTTTAGAGCTGGGCGGGAAAACGCAAAGTTGTATCACGCTGTCTGATTGGCTGATTGCCAATCAACACCTAGAAATCCGCCAATCGACGCCTAGAAATCCGGAAAAAGCTGTACACGATCTAGGAGCGTGCGTATCATAATGAAATCGAGTGTATCGTGGGTTCTATATTGGATTTCTGTTTTCTTTTTTCTATATTCGTCCTCCAATTTCTGAAAACGTAAGTGGCTTTGTACTGATTTCACTATCTAAGTTTGGGCATTTGTCGATTCCCAATTCTCTTTTCTGATTTTGCGATTCATTGATTCACGTTTGATGGTGTGAGGTATGCCGATTTGGTGATTCACTGAGTGACACTTGAGGTATATAAATTTCGTTTTACAGATTTCGAAATCACCAAACAAAACAAACATTATGAAACGATTGTCACAAGTACGCCATTCAACATCACACCTTAAACTCCTTTCAAAAGGATGATGAATACATAAGATCAATTAGGGTCCTTCTGTTGCAACTTTTTACACTTGAATTGTTTAACAATTTAGGCCTTAATGATGTAAATGTCCAGATCAAGGTTCTTGTCTGATTTCTCTTTCTCTCTAAATCGACCTAGCCTCAACTATTTCTTTTTGAGTCGGATTACAGGAGTTCGAATAAATTAAACAAATATTAAAGATTGGTTATGCAGTTTGATCTCAGAAGTACAGGTTTGTCTTTAAACCGTTTAAAAACTTTCTACTACATGCTGGATTTGAAATAGGCTACTCTAAGGAGGTTATGTAGTTTTTAACTGTTTTTTTTAACTTTCTACTACTATGATATGATATTGGTAAGGTGTTGTTCTTTTATCAGGAGAGAGATAACTATTACAGACCAAATTTGAAATGGGATGCTTTATCAAGGATGAGTGTTGTGAGCAGGAGTCTTAAGGTCTTAGAATCGGGTGTAAAGAAAAATGAACATAAATATCTTCTATTTGTTCCATCATATTTCTTATTGTTTGGTTTAAATGAGAATTGTTAAATGTGGAACAAGATTTGGTATGTAATTATTCTTAGAATACAATTTTGATTGTTTTTGTCCTGTATATCAATATCATAAGAATATTAACGTTTGAGGTTACAAGGATCATGGGTTGAGTCGGTTGACTATATATTGATCACAAACAATTTAACACGCGAGTCACTCACCTTATTTAGGGTCTTAGCTCAAATTCTTGTTTGGTATTGCATTTTTGTTTTTATTAAAACTTTATGTTAGCATATTGTATCCCATATGCTATAAATATAAGGACATAATTTTATTATCTCGCCCGGGACATTAACAACTAATAGACCGGCCCTGAATGGCCCATTCAAGATGGAATTTCGTTCCATCAAATTTCTTATCTTAAACCAACTGGAATATTTTTGTACTTTTAAGAACTCATTTTCATAAGCTTTAAACACCTATTTCGTGGATTTATATTAGTTATGGATTATTTAATTATGGCTTCTGAAACATTATTATTGCATACAGATTGTTTAATATTAGCTAGTAGGCAAAGCGTTGTCATTTATAAATTATAACTAGATTTTTATATGTTCATTCCTACTTATGTATTATCTACTTAAAATTATTAAGTCAAAGCTACTGGAACATTTTTGTACTTCAAGAACTCATTTTGATAAGCTTTAAATATCAATTTATGTTTTTGTTTAGATTGCGAAGACAGTAACATATTTCTGTTATTTCCAAATTAATTATATGTTTAGAGAGAAAAAAGCATTGATCGTATAATATATATATATATATATATATATATATATATATATATATATATATATATATATATATATATATATATATATATATATATATATATATATATATATATATAGAGAGAGAGAGAGAGAGAGAGAGAGAGTAAAGTTCAATTGAGAACCTAAAAAAACCTAGGAACTTAAGAACCCATTATATGAACTTTTTTTCTACACAATATTTTTCAAAAAAAAATACCAAAATTTTTGTTATGATGCGTCTAGAAGATTTCAAAAAAAAATTCAAAAAAAATCATTTATTTATTTTTTTTCATTAGGGTTTAGTGTTTATGGTTTAGGGTTTAGGGTTTAGGGTTTAGAAGATTTCAAAAAAAAATTCAAAAAAAAATCATTTTTTATTTTTTTTTTCATATGGGTTTAGGATTTAGGGTTTAGAGTTTAGGGTTTGGTTTTGTTGGATTTGGTGTCTAAGCCATGACTTGTAATTGTATTTAACTTGTTAATCGAAGCAAAGTCCATTTGGGTTGCCCTCATAGCTGGAGGTTTAGTGTAGAGTTCAGTAGAGTGAAAGGTTGATTTATTATATGTTTAATAAATCAATAGAAATAAATAAATAGTTTATTAATATATTTAAGTGCTAATATATTAATTCAAACTATAATAATTAATTGAGATTTAATCTAGAATTGATTAGATTTAATTTAGTGATTAAATTAATTAATTATAAGTGTAGGGACTGGTTTGTATTTATTCAATAGTTGAATAACTGGCAAGCCAATGGCCAGGGGCCAAAAGTGGCGCCAACCTGGAGGGTTTCTCTAGAGTTGGCGAAAACCCTAATTAGGGTTTAAGGGATCTGGTCCAAGTGGTCAACAGGCTTGCCCACTTTGGAGGCTCCGTATGGTTTCAGGTGTAACCCTTGGAGGTTATAAAAGGTACCCTCAGGCACCCTAATTTCCTGCGCCATTTTTGACTGAGGATACCTGCTGGACTCTCTTCTCCATTGATTTGGGTGTGACTTGCATTTGAGGCATGATCTGTTTGCTGCTAGCTTCAAGAACAAGATCAAAAGGTTGGTTAATTCTCATTTGATCTTTAGAAATAAATGTTGGCCTTAGGTTTCTAGTTTATATCTTCGTAGAAGAAAACATAGATCTTTCTAGGGTTGCATGTGAACTTAGGAATTTGTTTGTTCTTTGATTGCTTAAAAACCCTTCAGGTTTAGGGTTTAGGGTTTAAAAATCTCTTAGACGCTTTAAACAAAAAAATTGGATGCAATTTATTTTGAAAAATATTGTGCAGAAAAAAAGTTCTAGGTTCCTACGGTTTTTAGGTTCTCTCATGATCTCGACCCTATATATATATATATATATATATATATATATATATATATATATATATATATATATATATATATATATAATGTTAAGGTTATTTTTGTCACTGTTGATGAACTTCATTCCATTTATTCATGTGTTATTGTCTACCAAACAACATGTATTAATGACTAATTTCCTTCGACCAGCCTAACCAAACGTGACAAACGAATGAGAATGAACTATTCAATTACCTTGTTCATTCTATTACATGGTCGGTTTCATTCCTTTGACATTTCATTCCATCCAACCAAACAGAGCATTAATGACCTATTATATATATATATACAATTGTTGCCTCCAATGAACAGTACCACTTTAGTTTATTACAATTTTTACCCCTGTAGTTTTACCACTTTAGTTTATTACAATTTTTACCCCTGTAGTTTTAATTTGTATAATTATAGTTTTAGTCCCTATAGTTTTAATTTTTATTAATTACAATTTTGGTCCCTATAGTTTTGTTTGCCAGTTTAACATTATTACAGTTTTGACCCCTGTAGTTTTAATTTGTTGACTTCCTTAACCGCAGCAACGCGCGGCTCCCTTCCGCTCGTTCACTACTAGTAGTGATTGTTGGTTTATTATTTGGAGGCAAGGAAACGAGACAGTCTTCAATATTGCTTGGTGATGGCTAATGAGGTGATATTATATTCGTTTCATTGGCTACAGAATATAACTAAGCTTGCGAGGTCTTTCAATTGGAGTAAGTGGTGTTGCAATCGTAGTTATGAATGTTGTATAATTTTAGAGAAAATGACTTATAAGGGTAACGAAATATCATAATTGTTCAATAAGTACCATTGAACTTTTTTGTACATATATTACCAACAAACTATAACCGTTGTATACGTATGACTATTAAAGTTTATCATTTGTTCAAAAAATATCATTGACATTACCAGAAGTATACATTACCAGCCAATGATATTTTTTTAACAATTGATAAACTTTAATGGTCATACGTATACAACGGCTATAGTTTGTTGGTAATATGTGTACACAAAAGACTTTAATTTTTTGAACAATTGTATACTTCGTTAACCTTATAGGTCATTTTTCCATAATTTTACCAAACCAACTTTTCCGTGGTTTTTTCTAACAAAATTTTTGTATTGTTAAAAAAACCCTATATATTTAAATGTAAAACTCTAAATATGTTTCTACAGAAAACGTGAAGATTAAATATTAGTTTATTGCACGATTACCTTATACACACACAGAGAGTTGCTCTACGAACTTTTAACTTTTGTTTTATATATATATATATATATATATATATATATATATATATATATATATATATATATATATGGTTAGGTTCAATGAGACGAGGAGATTTCGTGAGACGGGGAGACGCAATCCTAACAATTTATTTTGGGTGTAAACAAAAAAATGAAAAAAATTCAAAATAAAATAAAATATATATATTTATTTATTGTTTTCGTAAGTTTTTTATTAAAAAAATAAAAAAATTTAAAATAATTAGTATTTTTGTCATATTCCAATAGAATATTACACTATAGTGCAATATTATATTAGAATATGCAACATTCCACTGGAATATTTTTTTATTTTAGCAGATCTCTTTAATTTTTTTTATTTTTTTAAATTTTATTTAGATAGAATAATTAACGAAAAGTATTAGAATTTTTCAAAAATTTTCATTATTTGGCCTATTTTAATTTTTTTTATTTTTTGATCTCCAAAATGAGTTAATACGATTGCGTTTTCCCGTCTCACAAAATTTCCGCCGCCTCATTTGAACATTATATATATATATATATATATATATATATATATATATATATATATATATATATATATATATATATATATATATATATATATATATATATATATATATATATATATATATAAGAACCCAAAATCCGATAAGAACCGCGATGACAAATCTGGACCTTTAATCTTGAAAAATGAATGTATTAGATTCAATGTGCAAATATTGACCATGTATTAAAATTAAAAGGTTTTTTTTGTAAATTCCAGAAACTTAGAGGGGGGAAAGAAAAATGTCTAAGAACATTTAGGTCAAAATTAAAGGACGTTGATAGTGGCATTTTATTACTTCTTTTATAGTTTATTTTAGCATCGTTACCTTTGTTTTTATTTAGTTTGCATGTATTATTTTGTTATTTCTGGTTTTTTTAGTTATTTCGGATACTTTCGTGGTTTTATGTTTAATTCGCAGGAATAAAGGATGCGGAGCGGAACGAACCGGATTACGAGCGAGTAAAGCCGGGTTAAAAGTGACTAATTGAACGCGACGTATGGGCTAATAGAAGACAGTCTTTGGATATTTGATGGATCATTATCAACGGGCTAGAGCTGAAATTTGGGCTAGACAGTCGTGGGCTCGATGTGGACTTAACTTGGACTTGGCCTGATCCTGGATTAAATGGAAGCAAAATAGAAAACATGTGACCGAGTACTTCAAGAGACGACCAGTGACGTTGGTATTCCACGCAAAAACACACCTGCGCCTAAGCAAACTCATGCAAGAAAAGCCAACTGTGCGATCGAGTAATAACGAATTGAGACAAAAACCAAGTGTGCTAGCCGCACACTTTTGTGTACAAATTCTAGCTCTGCCCGCACACTTTTGTAATTTGCAATCAGAGAAGTCAGATCTTTTGGTTTTTGTTTTGTGCGGCCCGCACACTTTTGTGTGGAATGTTTGCTCTGCCCGTACACTTTTTGTAAATTCAATCAGAGAGTTGCTTCTTTTCGTTTCATTTTTGTGTGGGCCGTTCGGTTTTGTAAGGAAGTTTTTATGCGGCCGAGTAAAAATTGAACGAGGGTTATATTGTAATTTTCATATGACTTTAAGTTAGGGTTTGAGACTCATTTATTGAAGGGGGAGCTTTTACACAGACGACGGCGGGAGAGCTAGTTTTTGGAGCTTGGGAGAAATATGCACCTTGAAGATTAAATCAAGTTCTTAACTTTGATTTTTATGTTTGGTATTTCTTTCTTTTGTTCCTACTTGATTATGTGTAACTAAAACTTTACATAGTTAGTGTTGGGTGAAATCTCTTGGATGATTTTCTAGTTTGAAAGGTTCTTGAATCTTTGTTAAATTCATGATTGAAACTTTGTTTTAATTATCATATTGTTAGATGCTTTGATTTCATGAGTCCAAGTATTTAATGATTATTGTTATTTGTTTTTAAGATTACGTAATTGATTTTAGAAACAAATTAGTAACAAATGATTTTTATGAATGTTCATTATTTCATTTCAAAATCATGTGGTTTCAATCTTTGAGGTAGAAGTTAAGCTTTTAGCTTCCTTTAAATTTGGTGATTCTTAAAGTGTAATGCTAGTCAACTTATTTAAACCAAATGCTTATTTGATTTATAACTTTGATTAAGAAGGATGTTATAGAGCTTTCTTGATATCCATACAAACCAAGAAGAATCGAGATAACTCTAGCTTTAGAGTTGTTATAACCATTTTGATTTGAGCAAAGATATTGCACCTAGAACCATAATTATAAACTAGTTAATTGATTCAAGAGATGGAACTCAATGCTAACTCATTTTCTCCCAATTTGTCAAATTACTATTTTCACAAATAGCAATCTACTTTACTATTTCTCTCTTTTTAGTCAACTTAGTTCAAGACTTTCAAAAACCCCCATTATTTACTTTATGTTGTTTTACAAATTACCTTTTTGAATTGATCGCATAGTTTTACAAATTGAACCAATCTCCGTGGATACGATCCCTTTACCGTTATACGCAAATTTGTGTATTAGAAATAGGGTTTATTTTTGTTAGCCTCGACAACCACCAAATTTTGGCGCCGTTGCCGGGGATTGGTACTTTTAATCAGTTTGTTTTTCTATGCCCGGATCCCTTCGAACAGGTATATTGGAGTTCAATCCCGAAATCGAAAAAGAAGCAAGACGTTTGAGGAAGGAAACGAGGCTTCGAAGAGGTCAAAGTTCCGGTGCCACCGTGGCGTTGGGAAACCAATCTGATTCTTCGAGTGGGACGGATATTGAGACCGAGTCAAGCCCCGATACCCTACAAGAAATTCCCGAAACACCTCCCGAAACTATCCCAAACACAACCGATACACATCCCATTAACCTTGAACAACCCAATCCTATAAAACACCTCAAATGGAAGAAAACCGTAATCCCGAAAGAACCTTGAGACAAATGATGGAAACGGATGTCACTCAAACTCCCATTGGCATCCAATATCCCAATCTTGAACCCGGAATGGAATTGAAGTCCGGTTTAGTCCATCATCTTCCTACCTATCACGGGTTGGAAAATGAAAATCCTCATAAGCACTTGAAGATGTTCCACATAATTTGCTCGAGCATGAAACCGTAAGGTGCTACCGATGATCAAATCAAGTTAAGGGAATTCCCCTTTTCGTTGGCGGATCGAGAAAAAGATTGGTTGTTTTGCCTTCCACCGGGATCGGTAAACACATGGCCCCAAATGGCGAGAGCATTCTTAGACAAGTTCTATCCCGCTACAAGAGCGTCCGCACTTAGAAACGATATTTGCGGAATTTGCCAAGGCCAAAATGAAACACTTCATGACTATTGGGTACGATTCAATAGTCTTTGTGCAAATTGTCCCCAACATCAAATTCCCGAACAACTTCTCATCCAACACTTCTATGAAGGCTTGCTCCCTATTGAAAGAAGATTGGTTGATGCTTCTAGTGGCGGTGACATCTTTAGCAAAACGCCGCAACAAAGTAGAGAACTCATATCAACCATGGCCGTAAATTCACAACATTTTGGGCCCCGACAAGACATGCATAGAGACCCACAACCACAAACGAAGGAAGTAAACGCATCGAACCTTGAAGCGAAGCTTGTCGAGTTGACTACCATTGTCCAACAATTCGTAAAAGGAAATAGTCAACAAGTGTTGATGTGTGGTGTTTGTACCAATGTGGGACATCATACAGATATGTGTCCTACTTTATATGAAGATGATGCACAAGTGAATGCGATGATGGGAGGACACCAAGGTCAACACCAAAGGCACTCGGATTATCATGCATCTTATAATTCAAGTTGGAAGCCGAATCCCAACTTGAGTTATGCGCCTCAACAACAACAACATTACCAACAAAGGCCACAATACCAACCACAATATCAACAACAACAACCCCAACGACAACCAAGTAGTTCCGAAATGTCGCTCGAAGATATTGTGAAATCATTGGCCACGAGTACTTATAAGTTCCAACAAGAAACTAAAAATACCATTGCAAACCTAGAAGCTCAAATTGGTGATCTAAAATCATCCGTGAGTAAGTTGGAAGCTCGTGGTAGACTCCCCTCCCAAACCGAAAAGAATCCTAGAGAAACCGTCAATGCGATTTCTTTAAGGAATGGAAGGCAAGTTGGAGGAAATGAAGTCAAAGGAACTACTCAAGAAGAAGAAAAGATTGCAGTTGTTCCTAACAAATAGCCCATTGTTGATGAAAAAGTAGAGATGCCAAAAACGCCAACACCAACGCCTCTAGTCATACCACCACCTTTCCCCTCGAGATTTGCCACTTCCAAGAAAAAAGAGGACGAGAAAGACATTATGAACATTCTTCGTAAAATAGAGATAAATATTCCTTTGTTAGACGCAATCCAACAAATTCCAATATATGCTAAAATTTTGAAAGATCTTTGCACTAACAAGAGGAAGTTGAAAGGGAACGAGAAGATCTCTATGAGCGAAAATGTGTCCGCCGTCCTTCAAAGAAGATTACCGCCCAAATGCAAAGATCCGGGCATGTTTACCGTCCCATGCAAAATTAGGGACGTCATGATAAGTAGTGCCATGCTTGAATTGGGCGCATCTATCAATGTCATGCCGTATTCGGTTTATTCTTCACTTAATATTGGTCCTTTGACCGAAACGGGTGTGATCATTCAATTGGCGGACAAATCAAGTATTTTTCCTAGAGGTGTGTTGGAAGATGTTCTAGTGCAAGTTAACCAATTGCTTTTTCCCGCGGATTTCTATGTTATTGATTTGAATGAGAAACACCCTTCCAAATCCGATTTGATATTATTAGGAAGACCATTTTTGAAAACGGCTAGAACCATCATAGATGTGCATGCGGGTGCCTTGACTATGGAGTTTGATGGTGAAAAGGTTGGATTCAACATCAATGATGCCATGAAGTATCCAAGTGATGTGTCATCTTGTTATTTTGTTGATGTGGTTAAACCTTTGACTCAAAACTTGTTTGAATTGAACGTCGAAGATTTGTTAGAGATGATATTGGATAAAAGTCTTTACAGAAGGAGTTTGAAACGGAAGATGAATTATTTTGCCTTGAAACTGGAAATTGAAGAATCGGTCAATGAGTTGGATTCATGCAAATTGACGAAATATGGAGTGATATTTGTAGATCCTCCTGACTCCAACGCACGTTTCTTGGATAGCATGGGCATGAATGCCCCCGGAGATGTCAAAACTTGAGTTGGTACCACGTCTTGCCAAAGACGTTAAAGAAGTGAATCTTTTTGGAAGAAAATTCGTAAATCGAATCTTTCTCGATCACAAATAAAATTTTTGCAACATTTTGATAATTTCAAGTTGCTTTTGAATTTAAATAAATATTTGAGATCCTTATTTAAAATTATAATTTTCATTCCCATTTTCAAAAACAATTTTAAATTTGGATCTAGTTTTTTTTTAATATTTTTGAAAAATCCGATGTTTATGTTGCCAAAAAAAAGCCTTTCACAACTTCATAAACTTTAAAGCTAAATTCGCTCTTTTTAGCCTCCGATCCCGAAATTCAAATACGCCGAATCCAAAAATATAGTCGCCGAAATAGAAAAAAAAAATGGTATAGTAAAGTTTCAAGCTTGGGGTGGTTACCCTTCAAGCTTTCAATGCAAGCGACAAGGATTGCGGTACACGACATTTCCCGGCTTCCAATTTTGAGATCAAACGATGCGTTCGACAAAATACGGTACTCTCGTTCCTTTTACCTTTTTATTTGTTATAATTATTTGGAATGTCGTGGATTTTTGAAAAGTTTCCGATTTAACTTTCTTTTCCCCTTTTGTCTCGAGCATTGAGAACAATGCTTATTTTTAAGCTTGGGGTGGGGTAACTCTATTTTATTTTCTTTGTTATTGCATTTTTAGGCATAAAAAATTCAAAAATTTTCAAAAAAATATTTTATTTTTCTTTCATTTTTTTTGTTCTTTGTAAACTTTGCATTATTTTAATTACATATTTAATTTATGTCACATGCATTTTTTTTATCTCTTATTTCTCATCTCTATGACACCTTTAATTGTAATCATAATATGTTCTCATGACCAATTTCTTGCATTCTTGTGCCATGTGTATATACGATTTTGCTAGCTTGTGAAACTCTAGCCCATTAATAGAAACATTTATTTGTTAATGTGTTTAGTATAAGCACGTTTGGTGGTGGTATGAAACAGTGCATGTAGTTGAATCAAAATATAAAAAGCATAGCAAGCAAAGGGTGCATTATTACCCGTGAATTCATTTAGTGTGTGATCGGCTAGAGAAAGTACTATGGAAGTTGCACTAGTCCCCCCTCATGACCAATACATTTGCATAGTGTTCATTAAACATAAGATTTATCGCAAATCGCGATCTTCCAACGATACTGACAAAAACATTGTTTGGTTGGTATTTGTGTTTATTAGTATTCTATGACCTTATGCATATTTTTTTTGGTCATTTTTGTGTTTTAGTTTGATTTCTAAAATTAGTCGTGTGATTTTTATATTTACGTTTTTTGAAAAAATTGTAAATTATTATTTTGTCTATTCATTTTTAGAAAAACTAATGAAGTTATTTTTATGGTGAAATTCCAGAAAATTATTTCACTTGGTTCTAAAAGATTGGTCAAAAAAAATCAAAAAACAAAAAAAAAACAAACAAAAAAAAACAAACAAAAAGAAAAGAAAAGACCGAACCAAGTAATTGCTCAAGTTGTTTTAGTAAAAGTTTTTGGAAAATGATCTACAAAAATATAATAAAGTGATTACTTATTTTGAAATCTCGTCTCGTTTTGGTTTCAAAATAATAACTAAATCTCGTTTTGATCGGATATTTTACAACTTCGTTTATTGACTACGTTTTATTCTCTTTATCTACTTTTAGTCAAATTGTAGTTTGAGATTTAGTTGTTTTGGTCATTTTAGATATTTATGTTCTACTTTGTATTCAGGATATGCGTTGTAATCTTTGATTTTGTCCCTATGTTTTTAGAAGATTATGTGTTTAGTGTGTGGTATGCAAATGTGGTCAGTTGGAGGACTTGGGCAAAGTCAACTTAGTATAATTACCTCGTCCGACATCCGAGCGCCCCTCCTATAAAACGAGTGATTAAAGATGGCGCGGTTGAAGACGACGATTGTGAGGTCACACATATTGTGACATGAGTGAATAAACACGAGGGGAGCGAACAATTGTGAGCACGTCCTTTGCTTGTGCCATGCGAGTTATATCTAGGGAAGCAATGTTGGCATGAATTTAGTTATGATGGATGTTGTCTTGATTATTACCTAAGGTGTCTATTCTTTTTCCTTTGTTTGTTTTATCATTCCCGATTATTTTGATTCTTGTTTTCCTTGAGGACAAGGAAAGGATAAGCTTGGGGTGATTTGATAGTGGCATTTTATTACTTCTTTTATAGTTTATTTTAGCATCGTTACATTTGTTTTTATTTAGTTTGCATGTATTATTTTGTTATTTCTGTTTTTTTAGTTATTTCGGATACTTTCATGGTTTTATGTTTAATTCGCAGGAATAAAGGATGCGGAGCGGAACGAACCGGATTACGAGCGAGTAAAGCCGGGTTAAAAGTGACTAATTGAACGCGACGTATGGGCTAATAGAAGATAGGCTTTGGATATTTGATGGATCATTATCAACGGGCTAGAGCTGAAATTTGGGCTAGACAGTCGTGGGCTCGATGTGGACTTAACTTGGACTTGGCCTGATCCTGGATTAAATGGAAGCAAAATAGAAAACATGTGACCGAGTACTTCAAGAGACGACCAGTGACGTTGGTATTCCACGCAAAAACACACCTGCGCCTAAGCAAACTCATGCAAGAAAAGCCAACTGTGCGGTCGAGTAATAACGAATTGAGACAAAAACCAAGTGTGCTAGCCGCACACTTTTGTGTACAAATTCTTGCTCTGCCCGCATACTTTTGTAATTTGCAATCAGAGAAGTCAGATGTTTTGGTTTTTGTTTTGTGCGGCCCGCACACTTTTGTGTGGAATGTTTGCTCTGCCGTCACACTTTTTGTAAATTCAATCATAGAGTTGCTTCTTTTCGTTTCATTTTTGTGTGGGCCGTTCGGTTTTGTAAGGAAGTTTTTATGCGGCCGAGTAAAAATTGAACGAGGGTTATATTGTAATTTTCATATGACTTTAGGTTAGGGTTTGAGACTCATTTATTGAAGAGGGAGCTTTTACACAGACGACGGCGGGAGAGCTAGTTTTTAGAGCTTGGGAGAAATATGCACCTTGAAGATTAAATCAAGTTCTTAACTTTGATTTTTATGTTTGGTATTTCTTTCTTTTGTTCCTACTTGATTATGTGTAACTAAAACTTTACATAGTTAGTGTTGGGTGAAATCTCTTGGATGATTTTCTAGTTTGAAAGGTTCTTGAATCTTTGTTAAATTCATGATTGAAACTTTGTTTTAATTATCATATTGTTAGATGCTTTGATTTCATGAGTCCAAGTATTTAATGATTATTGTTATTTGTTTTTAAGATTACGTAATTGATTTTAGAAACAAATTAGTAACAAATGATTTTTATGAATGTTCATTATTTTATTTCAAAATCATGTGGTTTCAATCTTTGAGGTAGAAGTTAAGCTTTTAGCTTCCTTTAAATTTGGTGATTCTTAAAGTGTAATGCTAGTCAACTTATTTAAACCAAATGCTTATTTGATTTATAACTTTGATTAAGAAGGATGTTATAGAGCTTTCTTGATATCCATACAAACCAAGAAGAATCGAGATAACTCTAGCTTTAGAGTTGTTATAACCATTTTGATTTGAGCAAAGATATTGCACCTAGAACCATAATTATAAACTAGTTAATTGATTCAAGAGATGGAACTCAATGCTAACTCATTTTCTCCCAATTTGTCAAATTACTATTTTCACAAATAGCAATCTACTTTACTATTTCTCTCTTTTTAGTCAACTTAGTTCAAAACTTTCAAAAACCCCCATTATTTACTTTATGTTGTTTTACAAATTACCTTTTTGAATTGATCGCATAGTTTTACAAATTGAACCAATCTCCGTGGATACGATCCCTTTACCGTTATACGCAAATTTGTGTATTAGAAATAGGGTTTATTTTTGTTAGCCTCGACAACCACCAGACGTAACATTCAGCCAAGACACTTCACGCGCCTCTATTCTCCACGTGCCACGTGTCAGCTTCCCATTGGCTGAGTTTTATTTATTTTTCCACCTAGTTTGTATTTTGGCCATAACTTTTTTTTTCTTTGTAAAAAAAATTCTGAAAAAACCAAAGTTCTTAAAATTTAATTCTCTACAAAACAAGCACCATTGTGAAAATTTGAAAAAAAAAGTATTTATTATTTTTTATTTTTATAAAAAATTCCAAAAATTATGAAAACTTTAGGGATCATTGTAGATATTATATTAGTAAGTTTGCAAAAAGAATTTTTTGAAAAAAATGTTTTTTTGTGTTCGTTTTTATATTTTTAAGTAAAAGTTCATCAAAATAACAAAAAAATATACATGATTCAAAAATATTAAAACCAAAATATGTTTTATGATTCAAATCTTATGATCCAATATGCAATTATGATCCAAGATTCAAAATTCGTTATGATCCAATATCCAAAACCAGTTATGATTCAAAACGAGTAAAAAAACCAAACAACGACAAAATGATTCAAAACTTATGATCCGGTATTCAAAAAAACTATGATCCAAAATGATATGATCCAAAAATACATAATCCAAAATGTTATGATTAAAAATATCATGATCCAAAATGATTAGATTAAAAATACGAAAAAAAACGTTAAAATAAAGATTAAAAATATTAAAAATTAAAAAATATACATAAAAAATGAAAAAAAAACAAAAAAAAAACAAAAAAAATTTAAAAATGGAGTACTGTAGCAAGAAAAAAATTAAAAAAATTAAAAAAAATAAAACACTAAAAACCGAGTATAATCGAAAATAATAAAAAACTTGAAAAAAAAATAATTTTTTTTTGAAAAAAAAAAGAAAAAAGAAAAAAAATGAGAAAAAACCCCACTTAAATCACGTTGAAAAAAAACCCACTTAAATCTTCGAGTTCGTATTTCGTTCCGTGGACGTGTATCGCACGTGATTGCGTCACGTCGAAGGAAAGTGTTTGACGTTATTGTCCTTTGGAGAATGATTGGACGAGAAGAGTTCTCCCGGTTCCTACCGGATTTTGGGTTCCTACCGGATTCTAACTATATATATATATATATATATATATATATATATATATATATATATATATATATATATATATATATATATATATATATATATATATATATATATATATATATATATATATAGAGAGAGAGAGAGAGAGAGAGAGAGAGAGAGAGAGAGAGAGATAGAGGTAAGTTAATTTGAGAACACAAAAAAGGTTGAGAATGCGAGAAGAGATCTCAACCATCTAAAATTTCAGATCTATGGCTAAGATTAATGTGCCAATTATGTAAAATATGAAAGTAATGTAACTTATCTGTAACTTTTAAGTGAGTGTTAAGGGCGTTAAAGGTATTTCAAAATTTTAAATTCCATAAAATTAGCGTTTTAATACGGAATGCCTCTTTCTCTCTCTTTAAATTAGGGTTTCCATCGTCACCTCCTAAAACTTCCGCCAGCAACCTACCATCATCATTTAGACCATCAACCATTCCACCCCCATGTCTATCAGAGAAAGCAGGCGTATCACCACACCGTCCACCGTCTACAACCTCGTCCATATTCACGTGAATAACAAGCCAATAAAAGGAAGTCGTACCATTGCTTTGATCTGCCACCAACAAACCCAATTACCGATCCACCATTATTTATCCACCTCGAAAAAAACAAACTTCCTGAAGAGGTGTAATACATTGACTCTTGAGGATGTCGAGGCATACTTTTTCTATGATGCACCCAATCTCTATTTTTCCGTTTCTCCCCATAATTCAATTCAGGTAACGTGTTTCTTCAGCTGATTAATGTTTTGAAGCTTCTAATAAAAAGACATACATCGTTCCCTAGTTGTTTGCCAAGATGTGCAAACATTAATTAACATAGTATTTTATCTCAAGGATTAATATATTATTTTAAAATAAACCAATTAAACAACTTTGAAAGTACCTTTTTGTACGTAATCTCATTTTTTCTAATTGCAACTAGATTAGAAAAAGTGATTTATGTTATTCGAACAGTATACTAAAATAATTTATAGTGTATAAAAGGGCATACATCGTCGGCCATTGACAACTACAATCACTGTTGCTATTTTATTTATGTTTTTATGTTACATTCATTAACCATTTGATTCTAAATAGATTTTTCTGATGAAATTTTCCAAGAAAATGTTTGTTGTAAATACTAACGAAGAGAAAGTTACTTTGTTGTGATTGTTATGTTTTAGGTAAAAAAATAATTGAACAAAGTTACTTTGTTGTGATTGTTATGTTTTAGGTAAAAAAAATCATATAACTCCATTTTCATCGATGATTTGTAATAAATTAATATATTCTTTAGTTTCGTTTATGATAGCCAATTTATAGGATATTCATATTATTAATTTTTTTTGAAATTTTCCAAGTTTAAACCATATGAGATGTTATAATGTTATTCATGATTAAGCAATACGATGTTTTACTTAAAATTGTATGTAAATAAATTACATTGTTAATTATTGATGATGAACAGTGTTAATCATTGATGATGTAACTGATACTATAACAGCCACTGCAATAATCATCGATGATGAGCAGTGCTAATCATTGATGATTAACACTGTAACAACCACTTTCAATTAATCATTAAAACGTGAACATATAAACTTTACTGTTAATCATCAACGATTATAATAATTATAATAATTTCTAATCATTACTGAACTTAATTTTGCAGGTGTAAATCCAAGAATAACAATGATCACGAGTGCCCAGTATTTATTTTTGTGTGTGATTGTAGCAATAAGAAAATGGGCATTGATTCATTCAAGAAAAGTGTTGACCTCGGGATAGATTTTATAACTTTTTTTTCATATGAAATGATTTATTCATTTATGATTATAGGATAATAAAAAACTATTGTATTTTAATTATTGTTTGTGGTATAAACCGTGTTTTATTCATTTATGATTAGAATTGTATTGTAATTTTAAACTTTAAACCGTGTTTTATTCATTTATGATTACAATTGAATACACATATGATTAAAAATATGTTTTATTCATATATTATTATAAATATTCTGGTTAAAGTATAAATATTCCGGTTAATTATATTTCTATTTTTCGTCACTATAAAAATTTAGTTAAAAAATGAGTCCAATAAAATTATAAATTGTATTATGTTTTATTCATTTGCGAATTAAATCATACAAATCTATTAATAAAAATAAATAAATAAATAATATTTATTTCATTTTTTGGTAACAGAAATCATAATCTATATAATCATGAAAAGTTAATAATTAAATCCCATGATTATAGGAAAAACATAATTATCTAAAATTTTTAATTAATTAGACATATTGTTAAATTACTATAATATCCCTATAAAATGATTGGTCCAGAATGATTCTCGCGTTCTCAACCTTTTAATCGTTCTCATTTTAACCTCCCCTATATATATATATATATATATATATATATATATATATATATATATATATATATATATATATATATATATATATATATATATATATATATATATATATATATATATATAATCAAAATGTACCAAATGAAATAAAATAATTTTTTTTTGGTTATGAGTTATGACACACCTCACACGCAATTTGGCATGAAGATGTTCCTATTACATTTAAAAAAGGATTAATGAACAAAATGGGTAACAAACTTTTGCTTCTGTCAACATTTAGGTAAGAATGTTTTTTTTGTACACTTTTACCCATCGAACTTGTGGTGACCGTTTAAAAATGGGTAATATGACCCACGATTGTAGGTTTTCGCTGATTTGGAGGTTACGTGGCATTACTGAAACTGACGTGGAATTAAATTAAATTACGTGGTTGGTTTTATCAGATGCAAAGGGAAGACGAGATCGGGAAGCAGATCGCATCCCACACACACATACGTGTGTGTGATTCAGTAGACGAGATCGGGAAAGAGAAATTTGAGATCGAGAAAGAGAAAAGGGAAGACGAATTAAGTTTTGCATCATGTGAAGCTCACTGAATGTGAAGCTTTTTTAAGCTCACTGAATGTGAAGCTCTTTAAGTTGGATGATTGCAGGATTTCACCTTCACTTCGAGGTGTATGTGATTGAGAACCAGAGGAAACTTTGCTGCTTGAATTACTATTCCCATTCCTTTCTGTAATTTTAGAGTCGTCACCTATGGTAAACGCAATTTGAATGAATAGTAGTAACTTAGAAACGAATTCGTATTCAGAAGGTATATTATGCGTAAATGATTACGACTTCAATGATAAAGTTGAAAAGGTTTCCATTTTGGTATGTATATGTGAACTGGAAGTTTACTTTTTCGAATTAAGTTTTGCATCATGTCGCTTAACAATTGATTGGCCATTTTTATCCATCCAGAGTTCCAGACGAGGATAAGATAAGAGAAAAATGGCAGCAGAAAAGATCTATAGAAGAAAGTGTTTAATTCGATGAAATGAATTCTAATTCCAGAGTTAATTAGCTGAATTAGCAAGTAGGAAAGAAGTAATTACCAGTAGAAAATGCGCTCTCAGCCTTAATTTGAATGCTCCAACAAATCCCCATTATAAATCTCAAGATCCCAAAACCCTAGTGCAGATCACGAACGAAGCTTATAACCTTTTTCTGGCATAAAACCCCCTACAAATACATATCTTCCACAAAATCAGAATTAAATCCGGGTTGTTCAGCTAACAGCAACAATAATCCTTGGATCTGATGCGAATCCCCTTTTCTCTCAGATCCCTAACTCAAAAATCAATAGGTTTCAGCTTTCCAACTTCACCACCAACCTCCAATTTCTTCTGTTGCAGAGAGTAATTCCACATAACTTTTAGGTAATGCCACGTAATTTAAGTTAATTCCACGTAACTTTTAGGTAATGCCACGTAATTTACTTTAATACCCAAATCAACAATAACCTACAATTGAGGGTCATTTTACCCTTTTTTGAACGGTCACCACAAGTTCGATGGGTAAAAGTAAACAAAAAAAACATGCTTACCTAAATGTGGACAGAACCAAGAGTTTGTTACCCATTTTGTTCATTAATCCTTTAAAAAATATATTTGTCCAAATTATCAGACACGATCGTATCTTTTTCGCTAACAAATCCATTGCAATTATAAAAAAAAATATATTTTTTAATAATTGAAGTTGACCCAAACTACTAATTTAATACTATATATAATGTTGCAAATGTCGTTAGGTGGTGTCAGGTCAGTCGACTAGCGAGTATGAATCATTGATCTAGGCGGGAAATATTCGGCGAGTATTCAGATAGGATACTTAGATAATGAATATAATCATAGTTGCATCAAATTTAATTTGAATTAAATAATATTAAAATTAAACAACAAAAAATTTATTAAATAAGTAAATATATGATGTCTTAAATTAATTACATAAAAATTATAATTTTTTATTTTATAAAAAAATTTAAAATTTTCGTGTTTAACCTAATTTCTCCGAGTATGACCGTTTTTTTCCCGTAACAGATAGTTTTAGAGTTTATTTAGTTAAAGTTCATTGTCTTGTCGTCATCATGAAATTAACTAATAAGGTGAAAATTCAGAGGGTAAACTAGTAATTTACTTATATTCAGACAGTATATTCAGTAAAAAAAAACAGTGTTTATATAAGCAACATTGTATCCATACAAATATCATTATCTATTTAACAAATTTTATCAGTTCAGGCTTAATATAAAAAAGAAACAAGGTCATACTACAAAATGCATTATAGGACCTGATTAAATCAATAAAATAATCTGGTTTTCCACCGGGTTTTATGTCTGGCCAGTCCTATGCAAAAAATTAAATATAACTCGGTTTTCAAACTGGGAACTTTTACTCTTAAAACGAAGTCAATTTTGATAATAAAAAAACCGGGACATATAAGGACCTTCTAAGAACTCGGTTTGATCAAAAAACCGAGGGATATAAAAGGAGATTAGGTCACGATTCTACTACACAAAATTGGGTCATATAATTAGATTAGAGCCTAGTCCCAATCCTCAAAATCAAGTCATATGAAGATTAAATTGACATCGGTTCCATTCAAATAATCAAGTCATATAAAGAAAAGATCTTTTTATACTTTTTTATGAAATGACTATTAGGACTTACATCCAAAATTACATTATATTACAATCAACCACCTATAAAAGCATGTACAACTAATAATTACATCCAAAACATACATTCAATACAAAGAGTATGCATTGATGAACAAGTTCCGTAAATGTAGACAAGCTAAATAACCAACAGTAAAGACATTGAGAAAAACATGTCTGAGTGTCGCAAAAAAAAAAACTCATTGATTTGGTCGGTTCTTACTACATAAGACTAACACAAAAATTATCTAAAAAGAATTGGGTATTGTATCAAAGAGGGACTGTCCTATAATCAAGTATAGTAGCTATCCTCCATCCTAACTGAAAAACAAATACAATAAATAACTAGTTTTTTCAAACATTTAAATATAACTGAAGTTGATCAATTTCGAAAAACAAACTTTTTCTCCATGAAATTACATCTTAATGGTGTGTTGATGCAATGCCAACCTTGTTATCAAAAGATAAGAAGACTATTGTCAAGGTGATGGATGCAAAGAAGGAAGAACATCAACAAACAATCATTAAACTAAAAGTAGGATTTTATAAAGATTAACAACTAACCTTATATGAACCTTTAAACAACAACATCATTCAGATAATTATTCAGAAATTCTCTAGACCACGTAACAGCAGTTGCAACCAACGCATTTTCCTCTAAGGGAGTTGTGTCACTCCAAAAGGCACCAAATGATATGAAATATAAAATTAAAACTATTCAATAAAAAACACATAGTTGCTTACTACATACAAAATGAAAAATAATTTAAAAATTACTTACACTACTCAAGAATCCATATCGCCTGGCCATCACAAAATCAAACGTCCATTTTATTACATAGTGCCCACTCAGCTCACTCTCAGATATGCCAACTTGGTTGCACTAAAATTGCGATAAAAGCACTAAAATTGCGATAAAAAGTAAACATACATCAGACAAATGAAACTACAACATCTAATTATTGGATAAGTAATAAGATAAATTACCTCGGCGAGCATCCATACAACCGGAGTTGATGTGTTTTTTCATACCTTGAAAAAGCCCTAAAAATAAATAGGAATATAGTAGTGTTCAAGTTTATAGAAAGTGTTATTCTCATGCCATATTTAGAAATTTCTTACATCTCCACATGTTTGAGCAGGTAGTAGGTGTCGACAGGATTTTGCATGGACTTCATCAGAGAATCCAAAATGTACACAACGGGATTTGAAGAGCAAATTACCAAGAGGACCCAACACATTCTAGTAATGTTTAGAAAAATTAGTATAAATGATAAAAACAACAAATAAATATTAATAGATAGCAACTGATGGTACTTTTGTAGATATGGTGCGGCAAGAAAGGATGTTCCATGATGAAGACATATCACATCAACGAGATAACCAACAACATCCAACAGAGTTTTGAGGAAAGCTTTCCCAAGAATCTTATATGGTTAGGAAAGCACATTTGTTTGTATGTGTTCGAAGCATTGAGTGTAGAATACTACAACAATATAACAAAACATTTTACAATATCTTATGAGCAACCTAAAAACAAAACATTATGGCAACAAATTAATAATAGTAAATTTTGAATACACTTACATCTGCAAAGTTGTTATAATAAAGACACCTGCTGTTTGTTTTTTCAACAAACGATAATATTCTTCATATGTAACCGGTAAATTATATGTCCCAGCTTCTAAATGCCCAACATCGGCTACAACATTAACCACTAGGCTGGTCTTCAAAAGCTCACGAAATGATTCTATCAGCCTTGCTTTGTTGATCTTTTGGATATGCATGGTTTTTTTTTCATAACTACCTTTGCGGTTTTTGGCAGCGCACCCATTATCAGAATTTGTTGTGTTGGTTGTTCCTATATTAGTTACAAATTTTAAGTTGATGTATATATAGTACATAAAAAAAGTAAACGATAATGAAGATGTACCTTAGTGAGAACAATTGCAATTCGCGGCCAATGAATTACAGTGCCAACTACATCTTGTAGGATTGCAACTTCATTTGTCATTACTGGAACATGAATACCTTTGAATCATTCATCTATGTTGTCTAACATAACCTGCGATTTTCGTATAGAGAAAGTGAGCGTATTAACCCATCATTATATGGAAATACCATCCATGTGGCACATTTTTGGTTCATATCGCCGTAGGGTAACACCAAATCACAACTGGTAATAGCCTACATTAATATAGCATGTAGTGTATTTCATGTATCAATATGTTAGAAAATTTCATGTATCAAATAATTTGGTATCAAAGTTCAAAGTAAATTAGGGACCATTTTGTAACTTTTTTCTAAACAGGGACTATTTCTGTAATAGTTTCTTACAAGGGCCATTTGGAGAATAGTTTCTTACAGGGACCATTGTCTGACGACGAATACATTCACTACAGTATGTAGTTTGTACAGAAAGAGAACTCAAAGAGTAAATAATAAGGGATCACAACGGCCCTTTCAAACTTCTTTCAAACAAAAATGAAAGCCACGTATGTATTTTTTTTTTAAAGGCTTTATGTGATCCCAATTCCATTAACTAAAATCCAATTACCCTTTTCTATCACCCTATTACCCTATTATATTTTGTTATATACTTTATGTGTCACATTATTATTATTATACTAAGATATTTATACATTAATAATCATTTAATTTGTATTTTAGCATTAATTTTCTCATATGTTTTAATAATAACTAATTAACTATTAATTATAAAAATATAATATATTTGTTGGAAACTATTTAATAGTTGTAGATGTGTCACTTGTGGCAACTTTTTCAAGAGAGTTGGTATTGGAGCGATGTAAATGTAATTGGAAAGGCTGATATGATATCAGCTTAGTGACATTGCACAGTGTTGATGGTCTAATGCACCAATTATTGTAATAAATTTCTTATGGTTCTAAAAAAAATTAGAAACCCAGGGTTAAAAAAAAAAATTACCGTTACGTATTTGTTTTTGTGATTTTTTCTCGTGGGTGTCCCTCCCCTCTGATGTATAATCCTCTTGCTCGGCTGTAATGATAGATTTTGCTAGCCCCCTCACTGGCCCGCTTTGGTTTTTTTAATAAAATTTGCTGTTCCCAAAAAATAAAAATAAAAAACTAAGATATGCCTATTCAATTAGACATGAATCACATGGTTGACCTATCAACGTGGTTATAATATTTGTTAAATCAATGAATTATGAGGTGATTAATTTATTTGGTGAAGAGAAAGTAGATGGGGATAACATCTAACTAGCTATAGCCTATAAATGGTAATGAAACGAGCATGCAACTCTCATCCTTGTAAGTATAGTGAGAGGGAGATGGCATTGACTGGTAAGAAAATTGTTCAGGTTAATATTAAATCAAACTGTGATGTCTTTCACGAGTTATGGAAGTCAGACCCACACCAGATTCCCAACATCACCCCGACTACCTACCAAAGCTGTCAAACCATTGAAGGTGAAGTTGGAACCGTGGGCAGTGTTCTCCTCTGGAATTATTTTCATGGTAAACTATACATATATTCCCTTATTATCTTTCATGATTCTGGACTTTTAACTACAAGTTTATTGTAGCACATAGAAGATCAGTATACAGTATATGTATATTTCTTTGTGCACAATTTTCAAATCAATTTATGTTGCAGATGGAAACGACCATATTGTAAAAACACTAACCCAGGAAATCGATGAGGGAAAAAAGTCGGTCACTTTCAAGGCACTTGAAGGCAATGTTTTGGAATTATTTAAGACCTTTATTGTGCATGTTCATGTAGACACACATGGTTCAAACAATCTTGTTACATGGACTGTCGAGTATGAGAAGCTGAACCCTGATGTTCCTGATCCAGATTCGTTTCTGGACTTCTTCGAGAAGGTTACCAAAGACATAGAGGCTCACCATCTCAAGGATTAAATAAATAAAAACCGCACAAATACATTATGAGTGGCACTTTTTTTTTTTATCCGATTGCGCTACCTTGTTGTGTTATGTGTTTTATTTATTGGGTGTATGTTGTATGTAATAAAATGTGTTGTTTTAATTGAAATAGTTTGATGTACTAGACATTGACTATGCCGCATAATACTGTAGCTGTAGAAATTGAAGTAACAAGTTTTAATTCTACAAAGTAAATTGTTTTTTCAAATTTGATATATGCAACTACGATGATGTTTTGAAGGTTAAAAGAAAACAGCGTATTTAAGTATGAATTACTTTTGTAAAATGCCTAAAAAATAGACAACATATTGAAACAGAGGGTATTTTTATTCAAATCGTAATAGTATTGTAAACTAGTGAATACCAATCGAAAAAGGAAATTATATAAAAACGCTAACGAGAAATGCTAGGGAAGAAACACAAAGGATTACAGGGCCCAAAAGCATTCTGATGCGACAATCGACATTACAATTTACAACACCGGTTAGCCCAAATTATAATTACCTTCCTTTTTGTTCATAACATCACCATAAACCTACGGTTTTTTTTTTTTTTTTTTTTTGTTTTAATTTGGTTCCATTTATTTTTTGGGGAATTACCATTTTCATTTTTTTCAAATTTTTATGTGGGTGAGAGTGTATTTCGCTTTTTCCTCAAATGTTTGTTAGAAATGGAGATAAACAATGATTTAGATATTTGATAATCATGTTGAAACACTTTCCAATCAAAGTATTTCATTGGTACAATTGAATCTTTGATGATATAAGATTCAAAGTGAATTCTAGAACATAGAATGTGAAAGAGATGAATTTTTCGTATTTTAACAATAACCAAAAAACGGCTATAAAACCTGTCAAAAACTGTCTCTGAGCGTGTTACACGGGTCGTGTAACATCACACGGGTCATGTGATGTGTCTGTTTCAAATCGCTTTGTCCCGTACACGGGTCGTATAAAAGTACACGGGTCGTGTACTTTCTCAGAAACATTTCTGTTGCAAATTGGTTTGACATTCACACGGGTCATGTAATGTCAAAATACAATCTGTTTTCATTTAACTTTGTGCTCACACGGGTCGTGTGATCATAAAGTTCGACCCCAGCCAGGGGCTCTGCCCCTTGGACCCCGCTGCCAGGGGCAGCGCCCCCGGACCCCCGTTACGACAGTATACTTAGAATCTTGATCAAATTCAAACAAGTGTGTACTCCGCACATTCCTTACTTGTTTAATGTTTGTCAAGATTACATTTGGTCAATAATTTAATTTATTACACTTATTGGTAATAATGTAATATACAATTACCAACAATGTTTACGCTTAACGACTGTTAACGTTTTACTTTCATTACACAACATACAAAATGTAAAGAACCTCATACCTGGTATCACTTGGTTTGTTATTATTTTCTTATATAAAATATTCATAATTGTATACTAAAAGGGGTTGTTTGGTCTATTAACACCTGATCTTCAAAGTTATATTCAACCATAATACATTAAACATGCCAAAGCACTACATCATATTAAACCAATTCCGAACAGATTTTACACTTGACCAACAATAAAAATATTCTTCCATTTATGTATGAATATTAGCAAGATGCATCAATTTATTTACTGTAACAGAATATGTAATTGTTAAAGTACACATAGTCATATGGTTCGCTAAATTGGTCACGAACCGCATACTGGTACGATTTGAACTAGATTGCGGTACAGAGTCGCACCAATCGCTGGTGGTTTGTGATCCGGATCGCGATGGAAGGTGTACCCAATTTCGTGCCAAATTCGGAGGTTCAATGTACCTGGTTCGCGGTTTAAATAATTGCGCGGTCATACAACTAGTTTTCCTTATATAACTGACTAACCTTTTATCTTCTGTTGATCACAAATCCCTAATGGCCATTTTGATTTAGTGAAGAAATCTTGCATGTAAAGCAAAAAAAAAAAAAAAAAAAAACATACTGACTATTTTCTTGACACTTGGATATGGATACCGCATTCAGGTGGTTTTTAATTTCCGTTCCCAAGGAAAAATAAATTTAAAATAAAGACAAAACTACAAAAATGGTTCATGTGGTTTGCTGTTTTCTGTGGTTCTAGTCCAAACATTTGCATTTTTGTATGAATAGTCCTTTTACCGAGGTTTCTGTGTAATTATGGTCTTGTCCAAACTAAAATGTCTATTTTACCCTTTTAATTTCTTTTTTCTATTATTTTTAGTTATTTTTTCAATTTGGTTTCTCCGGCAAAAAGTTGAACCATATGCGGTTCTCGATCCGTAAACCGCCGCTAACATCGAATCTGAAATCGTAGGTTTTGTAACACCCAGTAAAACATAGCTTGTACATCGTAGTTATAAGTAACAAAAACAAGTGGTTTTTTAAAAAAGATGCACAAGTACTGGTCTAATACAAGTTAGATCACAACCATGTATGATTGTTACAAAAACATACAAAACAAGTGCATGATCTAACTAGTTTTAAGTTTAAGGAAACAGGTCCCCAAAAGCAACAAAATAACTAAGGACTGTACATCTCTCACTTCTCCATGACAACCTTTCTTTTATCTCCACTAGGTCCTGAAACACCAAAGAAAACAACAACTAGGTAAGCAATAACTTAGTGAGTAACTTTAAAAGATCACCAATTTAGAAAAGAACGTCAAGTATTATCATTCATCATGATTGTCTTAATTGACATATTTTACACCAAAAGCATTTTCATCATGCTACATAACACCAAGATTGGTTTCTATTTAAGGTCACCAAATAAGCTTTACACCAGCCTATGGAGACTTTAACACCCGTCTCATAATTTCACCATGTAAGGCTTTACACCAGCCTATAGAGACTATACACCAGTCTCGTGGTTTCACCAAGTAAATGACCAAAAACTAGCCAAATACCATATATATATATATAAGGGATTTCACACCTATCCCATTGTACATCACCTTAGGTTTAGATAACAACATTCATAGGAATTATCTCATAGAAACCTGCAAAATACGTAACAACAAGATACATACAACACAATATTTATACTAGGAGTGAGGATACAAGTCACTCACCTTATTTTCTAAGCTTAACTTGATGGTGAAAGCTTCCTTACGCCTTCTTGTCCATATAATAACGAATTTAAACTTTCCTTAGTCCTTTCATAACACTATTTCAGCTCATATAGCAAAATCCTTTGATTTTCCTTTCACAACATAGATAGAGCGTTTATCTATGCTTATTAACAATGTTTAACTCAAAAAACCATTTCTCTTAACTCTTAAACACTCAAGAAACAAGGAAATACCACTTGAAAAATGATTTTATAAACAAACCCTAACCTCTCAAATCGTCATCCACTCCAATACTCCACAATCATGCTGAAATTGATCATAGATTTCACATGTTTTAGGGTACTAACCTTGATTATTGTACTTGATGTGAAAATCCCTTTGATTTCCACATTCTATAGCAAGATTTGGCAAAAAATGGCTCAAACCCCCATTTTTTCGCGTTTCGGCGAGTTCTGCTGCCTTTTTCCCCAAAAATGAGTGAGATAAGGGTTTTAAGTGGAAAGCTATCATACCACCATTAGCGTCGCTAATGTATAATATTAACATCACTAATGGTTAGCTCGAAGGATTCTTCAGTGTAACACCCGACTTATTAACAAAAACACCCCAAAAATTTTTCATTTATGCAAACCAAATATCTTACAATAAAAACCATAAGTAGGGGGTATTAGTTAACAAATACGAGTACAAGTGTATCACGAAGTACAATACATAAATATTATACATTCTTCAAGCCGGGTATTACTTCAACGCTAAGTCCTCAGTCACGGACTTTATCTTTTCCCTTAGCAGGGTCACGCTCACCTGCAGGGACATATCAAACAAAACGTGAGCTACAAGCCCAATGAGTAATCAAGCAAACAGATAAACATATACAAGAGAATAATAACAATTAAACTCTTAACAATTTCTGTCCCAAAACTCATGGTCATCATTGACCGCACGTAATCATAGCCATACAGGCTGCATATAATATCATAGCCCGAAGGCCACATCGGAGACATAGCCCGAAGGCCGCACCGGAGTCATAGCCAACAAGGCCGCATCGGAGACATAGCCAACAAGGCCGCACCGGAGTCATAGCCAACAAGGCCGTACCATTTAATATCAAAGATAATAATCTTTGTTAACAAGACTGCACCATTTAAAATTTCAATTCAAATGTCATGTCCGTATATTACTCGGATATTCTATCCTTGTACCGTATTCAACTACTTTAAGTAGTGCCACTGTAATCACCATATATCATACTAGATATAGTCAAGATTACTCACCTGAAATATTATTACAATTAGCTTTTGCCGTTCCTTGCTTTCCGATATGATCCGTAGAATTTCGTCCCGCACCTATAATTCAATCATTTTCAACATGATTATAGGTTAATACCCATTGCAAGTAACTCTAATACACTAGAGTTCAATAAAACATTGTTACAAACAATGCCTATTTAATAAACTTCCCGTTTACTAACTTTATGTGAATTTTACTATTCACCGGGACATTCGGATCGGTCTACAGTGCCCCCGAGGGGTCGGAAACTCAATCTAAAAATTTTCCCAAACTTTTCAGACCATAACGAGCCTATGGTCCAAATTTGAGCTAAAACGGATAAGCCAATCAAAAGTTAGCGTTTTTGAGCCCCTGCCTGGCCTCTGCTCGGAGGCGCACCCCGCCCAAGGGAGGGCGCACTGCGCCTGGGCGCACCCCGCCTGGATTTGGGGCGCACTGCGCCTAGCTGCAGTGCAGGCTCCCTGGCCAGTCGCGATTTATGCACTGTAGCTTGCAGATTTCGTCCCTTAAGTCCTTAATTTCGTTTTTAGTTGTTTGGGGTTTGTTCCTAGGCTAAAACCTTACATTTTAACAAGGTTTTTAACCCCCAAAACACCCTAAATCAATCACACAAAGAATTAGGGTTCTTATTTCTAACAACCCCAAATCTTCAATTTCACCATTTATAGCATCCTACTTCCATTGAATTGAGTTATTTCTTTGTTATAAGGACTTAATGGAAGTATCTAACCAACTTAAACACACAAACACAACTGAATTTACAGTTTTTGAGTTCTACACAACTCACCAAGAACAACAATCAAGAACTTGGAAACTTACCTCAAATTCTTCCAATTATACCCTTTTAAGCCAAGGATCACAATCCAAGCTTCAAACCTTCAAGAAACCTTTCAATTCTCTGCAGAATTTCAGCCACAAGAAGTTCCCGTAACTCCCAAAATTCTGCACACAAGTCTCTCTTATATACTTCCAGAAATTACAATTTGGTCCTTGAAGTTACATATTTCAAAGTTTTGCCACAAATAACACAATTTATGACAAATGATCAACTTTTATAACATTTTAAATTCAAGACTTAAAATATTATTACATAACAAGTCCTTTTCTGTCCCAATGACCAAATTACCCTTTTGAGGTAAAATGACCATTTTGCCCTTTTATTATAATTATATAATAAATACATTTTTGGCGTTACATTCAGTCAGCTTGATACTTCCACTCAGCTTGATACTTCCACTCAACTTGATCTAATATAGCATTCTACTTTCAGTTAGCACCGCTAATATTCATGGTTAGTGACGCTAACCATGCTGAAGCTGACTTTCAACCTAAGTTTCTTGGTACAACTCTTCCAAAAAGATTTCCAACCACACACTTGCTATATAACTAAGATTTCAGCTATTTACACAACTAATAATGAACAAATATCATTTATTCACACAAAGATTAAAGCTTAAAACACTCACCCTAAAATTGTGATGTTACAGGTTTGCTTCAAACTCGTAGATTAAAAACATTTTAAGCCATAATTTAGCAAACGATGATGATGGCGATGGCGGCAACAGTTGGTGGCGATGACAATGGAGATGGTGGCAACTAGTGTTGAAAATGTCGCTATGCGCTACCAGGTCGGCAGACTAGCGAGTAATCGGCTATGCGGGGAGTAATTGATGAGTACTGTTCATGACTATATATATATATATATATATATATATATATATATATATATATATATATACATACATACATACATACATACATACATACATACATACATACATACATACATACATACATACATACATACATACATACATACATACATACATCTTGATACGATAGTTTTATGAAAAAGGAAATGAATTTGAGTACAAGGACGAGTACTCATTTGACCAAGGTGGACTAATGAGACCGAGTTCCACCGAGTACACCCGAGTCAGCTGAGTTAGAGCGAGTTTGACCGAGTAGGACCAAGTTCGAGTTTTATAGCCAAATTTTTAAAAATCGCCAAGGTTTATAGCCGAGTCCGAGTACTCGGCCGAGTTGGCCGAGTTTTGCAACACCGGTGGCAAGAGCCCGTCGCAATGGAGATTGCGGCGATAGCCAATGGCGATAGCGATGACAATGGCGATGGCGATGGCGATAACGATAACAACAGTTGGTGGCGGTGACGATGGAAATGGCATGGAGATGGAGATGATGGTGGCGGTGGTAATGGAGATGGTTGTGACGATGACAATGTGATGGCAACAAAAACAACTGTTAGAGGAACCGTGGGTTGTAATTTTAGGGCATGGTATTGGTAAGGCTGAGAGGTGTCGTTGTCGCCGACAACTTCACCACCTCAGCAAAGAGAAGTGAGAGAGGAGTAAGAGAGAAGAGTAGTAAGATTTTGGGGTGGTTGCCGGCAAAGAAAAGGGATAAGAGAAAAGAGATGGAGGCTAGGATGTTGTCGTCGATAGGATTCAATGTCGGCATCTCGAGGCGGTGGTGCCGGTGGCATCAAGCCTCCATGTAGGCATGCCGGCGGCATTGAGGCTCCATACCGTGCAGCCTAACAAAGTAAGAAAAGGGGTCACGATCTAATATGTTGACCGTAAGCCCGTACATATTTTTTTGGAACGCGAATTTATTAAAAACTAGCCATGCACTAGAAGAAAAAAACAGTTACATGAAACATTGACGGATTATGACACCAAAGATTCCAATTAAAAAAACTACACTTATCTCTAACTTTAAGTCAATTGAAAGAAGCAATCATAATTTCATCCGCCCTTTTGGATACCGAAGGAGTAATCTTTTTGAACACCAATTGATTACGAGCCTCAGCTTATTCATACATTTACTATGATAGTCAATATCAAGCAAACTCGAGAGACTATCGATATCAGAAGGAGCACCAGAACTAAAACTCGACCAACCGGTCAACCATCGCCATATAGAATCCGAGAAAGAACAACCAAAGAATAAATGGACCAAATCCTCTATAAAGCTAAGTCAAAACAGACAGGATAAAGAGCTTAAAGCAATTCTTCTTGACACCAAATTGCTCGCTACCATGATTTTATTTAGCATGAATCTCCATAGGAAGCAATTGACTTTTAAAGGAACCGAGTTACGCCAATTGAACTTTGAACAACACCATTCCATCTGTTTTCTATATTATGTGTCAAGCTTCAGCGCCTTGATTGTTAAAAAATCTATCAACAACAAGGCAATTTTTATTAGACTCAATCATGAATAACTTACACTACAACAAAATTAGCCTAATGCAACACCCATAAAGTGCTGCAATAGGCCTTAAAAGTGCTGCATTAGGCTTAATGCAACACTTTACCATGTGCTGAGGTAATGTCGCCTTAAGCCTAATACAACACTTTTTTAAGAATATGCAACACCTGATTTAAAGTGCTGCATTGTTTGTACGTGCAACACTTGTAACTGCAACACTTTTAAACCAAAAGCAATACTTTTTTACACAAAGTGCAACACTTTTCTACACAAAGCACAACACTTAAATTTAAAAAGAAAAATGAAAGCACAAGTATTTACTAGTAAGCTTCAGTTGCGAATCCATTTTAGCATTAAAAAATCCATACCCCATGTCTGCACACAATAATTAAAATTACCAAAATAGAAATAAATAGTTGACGCACATGAAATAATTTGTGTTGAGTTAAACAATCAATTTTTATTGCTTCTATTACTCAAATTGTTTCTATTGTAGGCAACGATGTAATTGATCCATGGATTCACCAAGTAATGAATATTTGATCCATGGATGTATGACATATATATTAAAAAAGGTAAGATGAGTTAGCACTAACTTCTAAGTCTTATCATGCTTTTCCTTTTTATTATTTTCTCGTAGATATCCAAACTATTAAAAAAAATAGCATAAAACACTGGAAAATTACATCCCAAAACACACTTGAAAAGTATTTCATTAATTTAAAAGATATTAATATTATCTTCCCAAAATAAAAAAAGCACGAAATTTTGATAAATGATGATCTAAGGAGCAAACAATGTTTTGAAACATACCCCCTTCTTTAACCAAGGTTTCCTCCTCAATATATGACTTGGAATAAACTTTTTCCATTACAAGATCTAAAAAGTAAAATCACGAAGGAGTTCATCAATATAGTAGGGAGGATTAAATGAATCCAATCAAACACATGGTATTATAGTAAAATTTGTCTTTATAACGATGACAAGATAAAGTGACAAATCAACTATGAATCATTGAATAAAAATTACATTGCACCCAATTCTTATTTCCTTCAACTTGTGTCACATGAGACAATTACAAATCAACTTTCTTTCACTAGCCATTTCTATTCCAAAGATGATGACGGTTGACAATTACTAAATGTGAGCATCAATTACATTAAAAGAAAAGAAAACTGAAAATCAGAAACCAACAGGAAAATGACACAAATTAAACATAATCACATTTGATAGAAAACAGGAAAGTGACCAGTCATTGGAACATTTGATCAAAAGCAAACAAGAGGAATGGAGGAAAGGATTGCATGAAACTAACACTATTGAGTATTGACAAGTTTGATCAGAAACATACACTGATACACATAACATAATTTGGTCAAAAACAAATATTTTTTATTAGAAAGATACAAAACACATTTGAATAATGTTTTATTAGAAAGTTACACACATTTGACTAATAGACAGAGTTGTTGAGCAGAAAGAAATATTATCGGAACAGAGGATACAGAAGATTTCAAGAAGCAATGTATATTGAAAGAGAAATACATCAAAACAAGTATATAAAACTTAGGACAAACCTTTGATTTTAGATTTTCAGTTGAAATAGGGGAATAGGGGAGGCAGGAGGGTCACCGTTGATAGAGTCGTCGGCATCGGTGAGTTAATCGGAGGTGGAACAGAAGAAATTCTGGTGAGGTTAGTATCAGGTCGCCGGCATAGAGGCGGCAGGTAGAATGCGCACTGATTTATAATAACGTTGATTGAAGGTGGAGCAAAAGACACATTGGCGAGTTAATCGTCCTGAATCAACGATGGGGAGGCGGTGTAGGGCAACGTTGAGAGGAGCGGCGATTGGCGATTGGCGATTGGCGAGGTGAATCCACGATGCACATGGGACGTAACTCGGTAATTTTTGAGGTTTAGGCGTACAGTTCATGAGTTAGGTTTAGACAAAGAGGGAAACTAAAATCAATTTGGGGGGAATTTAATTAGGTTAAATTTTTGGTAAATTTGAGTAATAAATTATAAGGAGGGAAATGAAAATTAAGTGGGTAGTTTTTTTTAATAAAATAAAAATAACATATTAATTATCTATTTATATAGAATGTTTAAAGTTAATTGCATCTTTAGTTTATGTGATTTGTCAAAAATTGTTATTTTGGTCTAATACGGAAGTTTATGTGATTTTAATAAAACAAAAATAACATATTAATTGAATCTAATACGGAAGTTTAGTAGACGTATTATATTTATCGTATTCTATTTCTTGTTTTCTAGTAGGGGGTAAAAGGGGTAATAAGTAAATTAGAATATATGTTATTAAAAAGTAAAAACTAAACCAATTTGAATTGAATTTTATGCTATTGTCCACGTTGTTATTTCTAAAATACCTATAAGATGGAGTGACCACTTTTTTCGGTCACCAAGCCTTCAATGCGGTGACCATTTTATTTGGTCATTATGCGTTAAATACAGCGACCACTCTTTTTCTCACTAATCCTTGTTATAATATAAAAAAATATATTTTAATTTTATTCTACGGTTTAGTGAACGTTACTATCATAGATTTGGTCATTAAATTTATAGTAATACCAAAATTCAGTGACGACTTAATATATGACCACTAAATGATGTTTTTAGTGCCGAGATTTTCAATCGTCACTAAGAAGGACTTCCCTGCGGCTCATGTCGGCCTGACTCGACCTCCCAACACTCCACACCGCATAGCCTAATAATAGTAGAAACATGAAAATTTATTCAGTTTTTACTATGCTCATAAGTGTGAAAATTTAAACAGCTTTTTCTATACTTCACATGTGAAGACTTGAGAATACTGCATTGTACATGTACGTTACAGTTGTATATATTTCTTAGTACAACAATATGCGAAAACATATAAAATTAGAATAAATATGCACTAGGTAGGACATATATTAATATTAAACAATTTGACATTAAGATTTTCCATTACTCCATTTGAAAATAAATCCTTGTCCAGATTGTTAACCACAATCGTATCTTTATGGTCATGATCAGTTAGATTTCTAATTAATAGACAGATAATAATATTTTTAAATCAAAGTTTACCTAAACTTTAGATTTAATTTCTACTAGTTCCTAGATATTTTGTAGTTAAGATATATTTTAAGTTGTCTATGAATGAAATGGGGTCAATAATATAAAAAAGTCTAATTATGAGTTTGGCCGTCTTTGATTGTAAATTGATATATAATGTCACATATAAGAATACAAAAACACAATAGGTATATATATATTATTAATACAAAAAGACAATAGGTATATATTATTAATACTATGAAGGAGTAAATAATAACGCATCGATTAATATTTAAGTGTAAATAATCAAAATTGAGATGCGGAATAGTTTCCTTTGTGCTTTTTTAATAATAACATGCATGACCATTAAAACATGCATAACACATGGTTGTGAGTCTATTCAAAATTCAAATTATTAATTAGGTAGCGATGAAGAGGAAGGGGAGGACATCTATAAATGGTAATGATATGATATATGCAGTTCTTATGCTTTTTAAGTTGTACAGAGAAATGGCACCGAGTGGTAAAAGAGTTCTTCAGGTTAAGATTAAATCAGACTGTGATGTCTTTCACGAGTTATGGAAGGCAAACCCACACCAAATTCCCAGCATTTCTCCAACTACCATCCAAAACTGTCAAACCCATGAAGGTGAAGTTGGAACCGTGGGCTCTGTGCTTTTCTGGAACTATTTTCATGGTAAACCACATTAACTACATGTTTGTTATACAGTAGATCAGTATACGTACACTTATCTCTTATATTTTTGAACAGAGTATACACGTATCTCTTGCCACACAAATACACTTGTAAACAATGTTTTGGATGACTTGTTGTAGATGGAAAAGACCGTGTTTCAAAAACTCTAATCAAGGAAATCGATGAGGGCAAAAAGTCGATCACCTTCGAGGTCCTTGAAGGTGATGTCATGGAATTATATAAGACCTTTGTTATACATATTCATGTAGACACAGATGGTTTAAATAACGTCGTGACATGGACAGTCGAGTATGAGAAGCTGAGTCCTGATGTTCTTGATCCAGATACTCTTATGGACTTCTACAAGAAGGTCACCGAAGACATAGAGACTCACCATCTCCAGAATTAATCACACCATCTCCAGAACTAAATAAACCAAATCTATATCATACCAATATCAGTGGCACTTAATAATTGATTTTGGATGTGTCAAATGTTGCATGCGCTATGTTGTTTGTGTTATGTTTGTTGATTGAGATATATGTAAAAAAGGGTGTTGTGTTGTCAAAATCGCAATAATTTGATGTACTAAAGATAAGTTATGTAGCAAACTACTGTTGAGTTGTAGAAATTTGCATAAAAACATTTACTTCTTTGAAGTAATTAAATTGATTTTTGAAAATCTATATCTGTAACGATGACTTCCACGTTCAAAGAAAAGGACAACTTAGAAATGTAACTATGAATTAATTCCTAAGACAATTAATGAATTTCTAAAGACCCGATTTTTATCGAATTAAGGTGTAATATTAATTCGCTTCTAATAAAATACAAAGATATTTGAATTCGTGTATAAGGATCATTTAATCAAGATGGAAGAACTCGAGATGCACAAAAAATGTGAAGTGATCAATTTTTATGTATTGAATTGAAGAAGAAAATGTACATTATTAGAAAAGAAGTTCATTCCGACGGAATATTGCATCGGAAATCCATCAGTTTAGGGGTTTACCGATGGAAAATGGTTGTTAGAAAAACCCTCGTGGATAAACGGTACTAACACATTACCGATGGACCCACCTACGCAAATTAGAAGGTGGAAACTAACATATTATATATATACTAGGTACATTTTAAGGGTCGTGCTCAGCACGGCCCACGACATGTTACTTGGTTGTATGAAAAACGAAAGTAAAATGTTATTATTTGTTGAATTTCTAGAAGTATGATATCATAATAAGAAAAATTGCAATTAAATTTGAAGTTTTGGCCCTACCATTCCCATTTAAGCAATTTGCTTATTGCAACGTTTGTTGCTTGTAAAAATCATAAACAAGTTAGATTGTGAAAAATGAGTGCATTATTATAACCAAGTAATTTCAAAGTATCATACATTTAAAAGGAAAAAGTGAAAGTAAAATATGGTAGAAGTCCAAGAAACATACCATGCATTCATATTAAAACATTAAAAATCACGAAGCAAACAATTTCAATTAAAATAAAAGAATGCAAACATCACTCCTAAGAAATGAACAAATTCTTGAAATATTTAAAATTCTATTAGTGAAGTAACATTGTAAAGTCCTGCCCTTTTGAATATCATTTAGTTGTGATATTAATTCAATTATCCGATTTCATTTACTTTACAAATTAATACATAGGCATATGGGTTGTGATACGCAGACCCACCCAAGTGGCTATGCACATTACCTATCATGATATTAGTAGTATTTCCATACAAATCACATCTTTTTGTGTAAATATCTTGTGTTGCAATTTCACGAAAATCAAAATCCGCTAATATTGAAAGCTCGATCGCACCTTCATAAAAAGTGGTATAAAGAAATTCATAACATGAACATATCACAAGTACATTACATGCTCAGACAAGTGATTTACACATACTTGAGAAAAGCTAACATGGAATTGGGAAAGTAACATTGCTAACACAGCAACATAAAGCAATGCTATATGTGAAATAAATGAATCATAAATGTTGAAGTCTATTTGTCTTTCTAATTAGATGTTTTTAGTAGCAAACTGAATTGAAAGAAATTAAACGTTGCTATTATGTTGTACGAAAAAGAAATTTAGAAAAACAGAAGCAATAATTGGGTACACCAAATTAAGTATCAAATATGATGATATTTGGGGGTTAAGTTTATGAAAAAGATGTAAAAATCCACCATCGTGTATATGAGGAAAAAGTGGAAATAAACGGAAGATGGGGACTGATATTTGTCCATGACTTGGTTAGTGAGATCGACGCCCCTTGGGCATATCTTGACACATTCAACAATATCGATCAATCATGCTCGATCCATCCCCAATTACAACAAAAAACATGAATTTATTAGGAACATAAAATTTCAAATTGTTCCAGGAACACAGACATGAATCATAAATGCTGCCGAAGAGAAAGGGATTTGTTGCCGAAGAATTTTTTAAAACAAAATTTGTGAACCAGAGATATAGATAGATGATTGAAGGTAAAAAAATTATTACCTTTTCTCGTATTAAACTTCAAGACGAAGGCAGTCAATGAAATTTCATCCAACCAGAAAGAGATGCAATTGATTTCTTGTTCATCGAAGGAGGACGGCGGGAGAAGATATCTTTTGCAAAACCTAGAAGCCGGATTAAAGAGGCGGTGAAAGTGTATTGGGAAAGCGAGAGAAGGAAAGCAGTTTACGCATGTCATTTAGTGGAATAAATTGACCGGTGGAGGAAAGCGGTGAAGCATGTAGCGTGTGGTTCTGAAGAAGAAGGAGCCGATGACTCATCTCATTATTTTTCAAACTCGCCATCTTCGTATCGAAGAAGGACGACGGGAAAAATACACGCGCTCTCTTTAGTTCATGGCGTCCTGAAAGCGAGAAAGTTGAAGTTGAAGTGGTACGGGTCCAATCGGAAGAGGCATGGTATCGTTCATAAGAGTAGTACGTGGCCTGCTGAAACCCTATTTAAAAACCGAATGCGCAGACGAGAAAAATAGGGTTTCCTTATATAGTAATGATATATATATATATATATATATATATATATATATATATATATATATATATATATATATATATATATATATATATATATATATATATATATATATATATATATATATATATATATATATATATATATATATATATATATATATATATATATATAGAGTCCGGATCAAGAGAGAACCAAAATTTTCCTAGGAACCTAGGAACTTTTTAACTGAAATTTTTTTTTCAAAAAAAATGACATAATACACCTAGTCGCTTATATTTAAGACTTTTTGTCAAAAAAATTTTGAAAAATAATATGTATACACGAAATGTGCATATATGCACTTTTTCGCAAATGTGTATATGATCACGTTTCGTGCATATATGCACATTTCGTGTATATATATTATTTTTTTCAAATTTTTTTTTACAAAAGGGCTTAAATATAAGCGATTAGGTGTATTATGTAATTTTTTTTGAAAAAAAAAATTTCAGTCAAAAAGTTCCTTGGTTCCTAGGAAAAAAATGGTTCTCATTTGAACTTTAGTCTATATATATATATATATATATATATATATATATATATATATATATATATATATATATATATATATATATATATATATATATATATATATATATATATATATATATATATATATATATATATATATATATATATATATATATATATATATATATATATATATATATATATATATATATATATATATATATGGAGAGGTTAAAATGAGAAGGATTAAAAGGTTGAGAATGTGAAAATGATTCTGAACCAATCATTTTATAGGGATATTATAGTAATTTTACAATATGACTAATTAATTAAAAATACTAAATAATTATGTTTTCCTATAATCATGGGATTAATTTATTCAGTTTCCATGATTATAAAGATTACGATTGCTGTTACCTAAAATAAAGGAATTAATTGATTTTTTTTTTGTTATTTTATTAATTGAAAATAAAAAAAAATTTATCAATTCTTTTTCCAAAATTTGAAATTTTAATAGTTTGTTTATTCTTTTTCACGGTTTCAATCATGGATGAATATAAAAAAATATTTTTATAATTTTAGTGATTTAATTTTTAACAATATTTTTATAGAGATTATACAAAATTACGTTGTAATCATCAATGAATAAAATATTCATAAAATTTGAGAATTACCGAATACGCATCAAATCATAAATAAATAAACCTATAATCATAAATGAATAAGCATGCAATGATTTGTAAATATACATATGATCGTAAGTGAATACACATATAATCATAAAATGAATACATATTTAATCATACGCGAATACATCATTGTTCTTAAATAAATACACATTTAATCATAAAATGAATTCGCCGATGTTGTAGTTTTGATCGATATTCTTGTTGCTACCATCATACATAAAAACAAAGATGGGGCACCCATGAATATAATCATTCTTGTTTTTGCATTCACACCTACAAAATAAAGTTCAAAGATATCAAAAAATGATTATGCCCATGATAAAGCAATCTAGAGTTATAATCACAAATGATTATATTTATAATAATCAATGATCACATTATAATCATCAGTGATTACAGTTATAATCATCGATGATTACAGTTATAATCATCGGTGATTACAGTTATAATCATCGGTGATTACAGTTGTACCTGATCGATGTATGTCTAACTATATTATACATGATTAAACATATAATCATCCATGAATACAACGATATATCACTTTTAATCATATATGATCAATACTGCAACCAAAAATTAACCATTATTGGATGAATCACGAATGAATTGTCAAGACGCCTTTTAAAATAAAAATGAATGGATAGTTCAATCGCACTGTAAGACCCGTTCCGCCGAGTCGCGGCCAGGACAGATCCGCGGCGCGGCTCGGGCGAGATCTGCATTCGCGAATGATTTTGTACGCGCGGCGCGGCTTTAAAAGATCCGCGGCGCGGTGCGCCGCTAAGGTGAAAAACCCTAATTCGGATTTAAACGCCTATATAAAGGGACTCAGCCCTAGGGTTCGTGTTTTTGGGAGTTTTCTCAAGCAGAGGCGTCAGGTTTCGGCAGAGACTCTTTGGTTTCAAGGCTTTGGAGGTTTGAAGGAAGAGATCCAACGCGGGAGAAGGTTTAGGACTGATCGTGGGCATCACTCCGTCCTTCAGAAGTAAGGTAAGAAGATTTACTCTTCTGACTTTCCTTTTTATCCCGTCATATGGTGTTACCAGTTGGTTTGTAGCTTTAGACGATTTGTAGCCCTTAGGGTTTGAACCAAGGACATGCATGGACTTGCATGTCCATAAGGAAGTGACCTTAGGGTAGTTTCTGATCCCAGGAAGGGTGTAGAAAGGAACCCTAGCCGATTGATGTACTGTTAATCGCTGAAAAACATTTTGGAATGTTACGAGCCGCGACGCGGACTGGCTAAGTCAGCGGTGCGGACTCGGCTGAAACCCCGTAATTGTGCAATGGTAGCCGCGGCGCGTAGGGCGAGGAGCCACGCCGCGGCGAGCGACTGATTGACCAGGAATTTAGTTTTGACCACGGTTTGATGTCAAATAGTAAGTCTAACCTTTAGACAGGTCTGTAAGAGCCTAGTCAGTAATTGAAATGTTGTATGTGTGTGGGATTTAGGTGTGTGGACGAGCTAAGTGGGGATATTAGAGAATATCTGTGCGGTTTCGAATCAGGTGAGTATCCTCACCTTACTATATGATGTTGCATGTTAGGCATCTTGTGTGTTATTTACAGTTATATGATTTGCTCTATATCCGTGGTTATTTGTTGTTGGGCTCAGTACTGATGCGTGTCCCCTCGTAGCTGTTGTATGGCGAGTTGGACTGTTGCCTTGTCCCATAGCTGTTGTATGATGGGCTGGGCCATAACCGGGAACCCATAGCTGTTGTATGATGGGTAGAACCTTCCCGTGTCCATAGCTGTTGTATGATGGACGCCCGTAGCTGTTGTATGGCGGGTAGGGTCGGGTCGTTCTCGAGGACGGGTTGTTTAATGTGTGGGCATGTATGGTAACTTGTGGACTCACTAAGCTTTAAGCTTACCCGTTGTTTTATAACATTTCAGGTATTTCAAAGGACAAAGGGAAGGGCAAGGTTTGACGGCAGCACATCGCATTCCAAGGATTGATGTCAATGCATCATATTTAATATTTTCAAATGTTTCCGCTGTTAAATTTAAGTATTATGTTAAATAGTTTTATGTTTTGGAATAGATGTTTTATGGGAACCTTGGTAATAAATGATTTTTAAAATTTTTGAAATTGGGGCGTTACAAATTGGTATCAGAGCCTTGGTTTGAGGGATTTGGATGAACTGTATTGGGAATCCAAACTCAAACTTAGGACTGAGCGATTTTGTTAAGAAAAATGTTTTTGGAAGGTTAAATTAAAGTAAAAGAAGATGCGATGCGAACCGTCAGCCGAGCTCAAGTAAGTTTTGTGATTCCTAGTTACCCATGCCAAGATTGTGTTATGTGATAAAATTTATTGTGCTAGAATGTAAAGTTGCCTGGATAATATACTCTGTAGACTATTATGTGCCATATGTGCTGCTTTGGAATTATATGCTACTGTCGTTAGGTTGCTTAGTGAATGCTGGTAGGTTACATGCAATTAGAGTAAGATAGCCTGAGAATTTTTGGTCTGGCCTTACTGGCTGTTCCTTGTTTGGTTGTGACTCTAGGGTAGGATCAGTTATTCAAATGTCTATCTTATTCCGATTGTATACGGCTGTGCGTCCGCGAGGCAACTCGACGACATTAGCAGTAATTCTCTTAGGCACGTGTGAGATGGAGAGTTAGATCAAAAGATTTGGCACCACGGTGCCTGACCGCAGGAGTCATAGAAAATGGTTTAGTATGAGTGTGACATTTTAGGAGAATGATTGACGAACTTGGAACAAGGGTGAATAGGTGTGGAAGGTAGTACCAGGCCAGTAATACCGAAAACACAGGATTCACGCTTGAGTCAAGAGTAGTCAGCCAAAATCCTAGAAAGTCAAGGAGTTGGGTAGATAGGAGTGACCCGTGTATTGATATTGAAACTGTTGCGCATTTCAGAATGGCAGTCACTCGAAGTAACGGTAGACCAGATGCGGGTGCCTCGAGTGGGGGAGGACCGACTGATGAAAATCTCCGCAACCTGATAGCGGAGGAGGTTTCGCGAGAAGTGCTGGCTGCGATACCTCAGTTCTTTGGTACGATTAAGGCTGAGCTATGGGCAATGCTCGAGGAACGACTGGCTACTCAGGGCACATCTCGTGCTAGGGATGCAAGTTATAAGGACTTTTCGGCTTGTTCGCCTCCGATGTTCGATGGGGGCAGGGATCCGATTGTTAGCATGCGGTGGATTTCCGCGGTGGAGGGTGCTTTCCGCACATGTTCCTGTCCTGAGAACTCCAAGGTAACGTTTGCGGCGAATCTTTTAAGAGATGGTGCGAAGGATTGGTGGGAGATACGAACGAAAGATCTCACCCCTGCTCAGTTGGATGCCATTACATGGCCGCAGTTTAAGGAACAATTCAAACTGGAGTATGTTCCACAGGTGGAAATGGAACGCTTGGCGCAGGAATACCTGAATCTGACTCAGACCACTGAAACGGTGACGGAGATCACCAAAAAGTTTAATGAAAGAGCACTCTTCTGTCCAGAGTTTGCGGCGACCGAGCGAATGAGGATGACACGATACTTGGCGATGCTTCGCACAGACATTCGAGAATTTGTGTCTGCTGCTAGGCACCAAACTCTTACTGATATGATAGCGGCCGCTTGGGCCCGAGAGTTGGAACTGGAAACCCAACAAAAGCAGAAGCGTCCGGCGCCTACTCAAACTCAGCAGGTGTCGAAGAAATTTCGAGGGACAGATCAGGGAAAGCAAGGGCAAAGGAGCCAGGGTAAGTGTGGTAAATGTGGAAGGAATCATGAGGGGCGTTGCTGGGTGTTAATATGCCATAAGTGTGGAAAGGAGGGCCACTATGCTAAAGATTGTCGGCAAGAGGTCAAGATTTGCTTTAATTGTAATCAGGTAGGCCATTTCAAGGCCCAATGTCCCCGTCTGACTCAGGGAGTGGTTCAGAATCCGGCACCCACTACACTCCGGATTACCGATGGTAGGCAGGGGAAAGGGGAAGCCCCTAAGACCAAGGGTCGAGCATTCGTCATGACCGCCGAGGAGGCACAGGATACGCCCGACGTCGTCACGGGTACTCTTTCTTTACTTGCCTCGTGTTGTGGTGTGTGTAATTAATATGTCTAGTATGCTTTGATTAGGAACATTCTTAGTCAACTCTACGCCTACCTTTGCACTATTTGATTCGGGTGCTAGTCATTCTTTTGTGTCTGCCGCGTTGGGGAAGAATTTCGGAATTGCTTTAGGAACTCTTCATCGGCCGTTAGATGTAGAAATTGCGGATGATAAAACCGTGCAAGCGACTAGTGTTTATCGGGGATGCGAGGTAGTGATTCAAGGAATAAAATTTCCGGTCGATCTCATCCCTATACCGTTGAGTGACTCTCGAGTCATCATCGGTATGGATTGGATGGGTCAGCATGAATCATGGATCGATTGTAAGGACAAGCGAGTGTGGATTCAAACCCCAAGTGGGGGAGAGCTGGTTGTGCAGGGCGAGAGAAAGAATCGAGGTGCAGTTTTCTGTTCAGCTGCTAGAGCACGTAGACATTTTCAACATGGAGGTTCGGGATTTGTGGCTTATATTGTAGACACACGAGAAAAGAAGCCACAGCAGAAAGCAGGTGATATACCAGTAGTTCGGGATTTTCTTGATGTTTTTCCCGAGGACCTGCCTGGTGTACCGCCAGAGAGACAGGTGGAATTTAAGATTGACTTAACTCCCGGTGCGGCTCCAATATCTAAAGCACCGTATCGTCTTGCGCCTCCAGAAATGCTTGAGTTGTCTATCCAACTTCGGGAATTGTTGGATAAGGGATTTATTCGACCCAGTTGCTCACCGTGGGGAGCGCCTATTTTGTTTGTTAAGAAGAAGGATGGTTCCAATAGGATGTGCATAGATTATCGTGAGCTGAATAAGCTTACGGTGAAGAACCGATATCCATTGCCTCGCATCGACGACTTATTCGATCAATTGCAGGGCGCTTCGTGGTTTTCGAAAATTGATTTGAGGTCAGGATATCATCAAATGCGGGTTCGGGAGGAAGACATCCCGAAGACGGCTTTTCGGACGAGGTACGGTCACTTCGAGTTTGTAGTGATGCCGTTTGGACTGACCAATGCCCCTGCAGCTTTTATGGACTTAATGAATCGGGTGTGTCGACCGATGTTGGATCGGTCGGTTATAGTTTTCATTGACGATATCTTAGTTTACTCTCGGAGCAGGGAGCAACATGAACAGCATTTAAAAGAGGTATTGGAGACCTTAAGGAAGGAGAAGCTTTATGCAAAATTATCCAAGTGTGACTTTTGGCTTCGGGAGGTCCAGTTTTTGGGTCACATTGTCAACGAGAAAGGAATTATGGTAGACCCGGCTAAGGTGGAGGCCGTGATGCGGTGGGAGGTTCCGAAGACTCCCTCTGAAATTAGAAGTTTCTTGGGTCTGGCTGGTTATTATCGTCGTTTCATCCAAGATTTCTCAAAGGTTGCGGTACCTTTGACTCGGCTAACTAAGAAAAACGCTGCTTTTCGGTGGGGTGAGGAGCAGCAGCAGGCTTTTAAGACTTTGCGGCGGAAATTGTGTGAAGCTCCGATTTTGACGTTTCCTGAAGGCATGGAAGACATGGTAGTTTATTGCGATGCATCTATCACGGGATTGGGGGCAGTCTTGATGCAACGAGGCAGGGTGATTGCTTACGCCTCGCGACAGCTGAAGCCCCATGAAGCTAACTACCCTACTCATGATTTGGAATTGGGAGCGGTGGTTTTCGCTCTCAAGATTTGGAGACACTATTTGTATGGAGTGAAGTGCACCATCTTCACGGACCACAAGAGTTTGAAGTACCTAATGGATCAGGCAAACCTCAATATGAGACAGAGAAGATGGTTGGATGTATTGAAAAACTATGATTGTGAGATACACTACCACCCTGGAAAGGCCAATGTGGTAGCAGATGCGTTAAGTCGGAAGGCTTCGGGTGCACCCCTTCGGGGCATTTGTCTAAGGATGACAATTGTGACACCGTTGTTTGAGCTAATTAGGAAAGCCCAGGTGGAAGCAAGAAAGAATGAGAATCAGAAAGGTGAGAGAATTGTGGGTCAGTTGGCAGCTATGGTCAAAGATAGTAGGGATTTGTTAACTCGCCATGAGAGAATTTGGGTACCGAAGCTGGGCGGGGTTCGTCAAACCCTATTGGAGGAGGCACATAAATCCAGGTTCTCTATCCACCCTGGAGCAACTAAAATGTATAGGGATTTACGCGAATATTATTGGTGGCCATGCATGAAGAGGGAAGTAGCTTGGTTTGTCGAAAGATGCATGACCTGTCGTAGGGTCAAGGCCGAGCACCAACGGCCTCATGGTAAGTTGCAGCCTCTTGAGATTCCAGAATGGAAATGGGAGCATATCACAATGGATTTCATCACGAAGTTGCCCAGAACCCCTCGACATATGGACACTATTTGGGTTATCGTGGATAGGTTGACTAAAAGTGCTCATTTCCTCCCCATCCAAGAGACTTACTCTACAAAGGAATTGGCTAAGGTCTACACAGATGAGATTATCTCTCGGCATGGTATACCGGTCTCGGTGATATCCGACCGGGATGTCCGATTTACGTCTAGGTTTTGGAAGAAGTTTCATGAGGAACTAGGCACTCGCCTTCATTTCAGCACAGCATATCATCCTCAGACGGATGGGCAGAGTGAAAGGACGATTCAAACGTTGGAGGATATGCTTAGGGCATGTGTTATCGATTTTGGCGGGAGTTGGGATTCCCACCTCCCTTTAGCTGAGTTTTCTTACAATAACAGTTATCACGCGAGCATTGGCAGGGCTCCCTTTGAAATGTTGTATGGAAGAAAATGTCGGACACCTATTTGCTGGGGCGAGGTTGGCCAGCAGGTTTTGGGTAGTACTGAGGTGGTGCTCAAGACAACTGAGTTAATTCAGAAGGTTCGGGAGAGATTGTTAACCGCTCAAAGTCGACAGAAAAGTTATGCGGATAGGCGACGGTCCGATCTCGAGTTTCAAATTGGGGATTATGTTCTTCTTAAGGTGTCACCCTGGAAGGGAGTTATTCGTTTTAGGTAAGGTAGCTTATCGGTTGGAGCTGCCCGAGCAGCTTAGTCAGATTCACGACACGTTTCACGTTTCGCAGCTTAGGAAGTGTATTATGGAGGAATCTACAATAGTACCTTTGGAGGATATTCAACTAGATGAACGCCTAAATTATGTGGAGCGACCAATTGCCATCATTGAAAGGAAGATAAAGGCTTTACGAAATAAAACAATAGGATTAGTTAAGGTTCAGTGGCAGCATCGAAAAGGGTCCGAATGGACTTGGGAACCGGAAGAGGAAATGCGGAGGCATTATCCAGAATTATTTACAGGCGCGGATTTCGGGGATGAAATCCAGTTAAGTGGGTGAGAGTTGTAAGACCCGTTCCGCCGAGTCGCGGCCAGGACAGATCCGCGGCGCGGCTCGGGCGAGATCTGCATTCGCGAATGATTTTGTACGCGCGGCGCGGCTTTAAAAGATCCGCGGCGCGGTGCGCCGCTAAGGTGAAAAACCCTAATTCGGATTTAAACGCCTATATAAAGGGACTCAGCCCTAGGGTTCGTGTTTTTGGGAGTTTTCTTAAGCAGAGGCGTCAGGTTTCGGCAGAGACTCTTTGGTTTCAAGGCTTTGGAGGTTTGAAGGAAGAGATCCAACGCGGGAGAAGGTTTAGGACTGATCGTGGGCATCACTCCGTCCTTCAGAAGTAAGGTAAGAAGATTTACTCTTCTGACTTTCCTTTTTATCCCGTCATATGGTGTTACCAGTTGGTTTGTAGCTTTAGACGATTTGTAGCCCTTAGGGTTTGAACCAAGGACATGCATGGACTTACATGTCCATAAGGAAGTGACCTTAGGGTAGTTTCTGATCCCAGGAAGGGTGTAGAAAGGAACCCTAGCCGATTGATGTACTGTTAATCGCTGAAAAACATTTTGGAATGTTACGAGCCGCGACGCGGACTGGCTAAGTCAGCGGCGCGGACTCGGCTGAAACCCCGTAATTGTGCAATGGTAGCCGCGGCGCGTAGGGCGAGGAGCCACGCCGCGGCGAGCGACTGATTGACCAGGAATTTAGTTTTGACCACGGTTTGATGTCAAATAGTAAGTCTAACCTTTAGACAGGTCTGTAAGAGCCTAGTCAGTAATTGAAATGTTGTATGTGTGTGGGATTTAGGTGTGTGGACGAGCTAAGTGGGGATATTAGAGAATATCTGTGCGGTTTCGAATCAGGTGAGTATCCTCACCTTACTATATGATGTTGCATGTTAGGCATCTTGTGTG